>BLSH010166948.1:2562041-2573005 GCA_018402905.1 Glandirana rugosa | reverse complement strand
GAAAGTGACATGACTGTGACCATCCCTTCCCCAATTGTAGTCCCTGTCAGTTTCTCAATTTATACAAGGGACCCTCTCGAACGATTTAAACACCCCCCACGAAATTGACACTTTTCTGTTTTTAGACACAAGGACGAATCGTCTTTGTGTCCTAGAGACAGAAAGGGTGGTTGTCTTGCCGCTAGACGGAACAAATGTAACCGTCCGGCGACAAGACGGAGACAGTCCTTGTTAACCGTCCAGGGTCGCTTATAGACCGAGGTCAGGACATACACTAAGACGCGTGTCCTCGGCGTCGGGACGTCATGTTCTTAACCTCTTGCTGACCGCCCCATGTAAATTTACTGCAGGGCTGCGGCTCCTGTGCGCAGAATCACATACAGGACTGGAGCCAGATATTCGCTGGGACCTGCCAATTGTTCCTGACAGAGGCAGAACAGCGGCCTGCCAATGTAAACAAGGCAGATCGCCGTTCTGTTGGTGGGAAAGACAGAGATCCTGTGTTTCTGCTAAGCAGGAACACAGATTTTTGTCTTTTCACAGTTAAAGCACCCCCCACAAATTTAGCAAGCTCTCCCAGGGAACATATTTAACTCTTTGACTGTCCCTGATGTTAACCCCTTCCCTACCAGTGTCAGTACAGTGAAAGTGCATATTTTTTAGCACTGATCACTGTATTGGTGTCACTGGTCCCCAAAAACGTATGAAAAGTTTCACTTAGTGTCCGATTTGTCCACCGCAATGTCGCAGTCCTGCTGTAAGTCGCTGATCGCCGCCATTACTAGTAAAAAAAAAATAAATAATTCCATAAAAATTGCCTAGTTTGTAGATGCTATAAAACTTTTGCGCAAACCAAGCAATATACGCTTATTGGTATTTTTTGTTTGCCAAAAATATGTAGCAGAATATATATTCGAAGAAATTAGATTTTTTACAGTTTTTTAGTGGATGTGTTGTATAGCAGAAACTAAAAATATTTTTTTTTTCCCAAAATGGTCAGTATTTTTTTGTTTATAGTGCAAAATATAAAAACCACAGAGGTGGGGGGCGTGGCTTGGTACCGGAACGTGATGGCTGCTTGAGCAGAGAGCTCAGACACCCGAGGTTGCCAAACGAGCTACCATAAGCAGGAAAGCTTCAAAATCCACCAGAGGAGATGGCGGGGAGAAGCCCGACTGACATCCGCTCTCAGGCCACTACGCCGACAACAACTCAGCCAGGATGCTGCAGCCACAACAGCCTGTGACACAGGCCTCAGACCGCGACGCTGCATACTTAGTCAACCCTCCGGAACCCTCAGGACTGGCAGGTAACAATATGCCCGGTATGCAACCTTCTCCACTACTAAACCTAGCGGACCTACAGGCAGTGGCACTTGACATAAAGAGCACCTTAACCTCAAAGTGGACATTAGAGGGATGGCCTCCAGGCTAGAACAAGTAGAAGTGGCAGCCATGACACGGGGAACTGCTATCCAACAAGTACAGAAGGTTACAAGCATCCATGATATGCACAGCCACACCGAGGAGCTCGATAATAGGGGCCACAGGCACAACATACGCTTCAGGGGTATACCATAATCCGTAGAGGGTCCTCAGGTACAACAAACAGTGTGGGCAATTTGCAACACTTAACTAGGCAGACCCCTTGCTGCGCCCATTGAGATGGAGCGATGCCACAGGGCGCTCAAACCCAGAGGCAGAGACACTGACCCCCTTAGGGACATTGTATGTTGTTTGGTCAGCTTCACCCAAGAGGAGGACATTCTTCGCCAAGCACGTGCTCAGGGGCAATTACAGCATGAGGGAGCCCCCATACAAATTTTTCAGCATCTGTCAGCTATAACCCTGCAACATAGGAAGGAACTCCGGCCCCTACTTAATGTGCTAAGGGACAGGCACATTGTGAACCGCTGGAAGTTTCCCTTCTGTCTCACAGCAACAACAGGCAACAGATCAGCCTCTTTACGTACGCCGATGGAGCTGCCAGACTTCTGTGACACACTAGGCATCCCGAGAGTGGCGGTCCCCGACTGGTAAAGTGCGTTCATACAGTCGGAACCCTGGATTCCCACCCACTCAGAATTGACCCTGCGGTCACAACGCCACAGAGAAAAGCCACAGATCTTCTTCCCACTCATCACAACGGGGCCTAGAAGACATAACTGACCGTGAACCTGGAGCCTCACCCTTCAGACAGAAAACAAATGCCTGATCTGAACATAGGGAGCCAGGTGAGTCTCTCTCCTCTCTTCTTATAAAGTGAAGAAGAGGACGGCTCATCCCTTCTCTTGATAGACTCAGTCTCTTGGTCAGCAGTCCTGCCTCACACAAACTAAACTGATCAATACACCTCTCCCTGCCAGAAAGTCACCGAACTGACCTGACTAAGCTGATACTATACAATTACAGCGGGGAGACTTCTGCTCCTTTTATATCCCCAGTTCAGAGTTAGCTCTCTGGTCGGTTAGATATATCTGAACGCCATGCGCTTCATAGACACTAATCTACCCTCTCTCCCATGATGAGACGCCATCTTGTATTCCCTACATGCTTAGACTCCAGAGTTTCTTGAACAACATGACTGGTTACCACTAGGGGTCGAACTTGCACTATGGCAAACAGGTAAACTTCCCCGCGCATGGGGGCTGAACACGCTTGAATAGCCGTGCGACCTCACTAGGAGATGGGTGACCAGTATACAGCAACATTTGGTTCTTCCTACTATATCTTCACCCTACGTCTGGAACAGGGTATACCGAAGTATGCATACCATTTGAACAAGCCTTAGATTAGGCTATCATGAGGACACCTACTCACTATCCCATGCTTTCTGTGAACCGGTGGATCTTTCCCAGCATTTTGATTACAGCCTGCCTTTGACTGGCTGACTGGGTCACACAAAAACATGTAGACACGACATCTCTGCCAGGTACCTGGACAGGTAACCGACCTTACGTTTTCCTGGACCTTCCCCACTGACTGATCTATGTGCTCTTGAAGACGTCTACACTTTGGGGAACGCCAACCCCGGGTGGAGGGCAATTTGAAATGGTGGCCTGAAAGGGCAGAACTGAACGGGTCTGATAATACCCTTTATTATTACGCCCTAATGTTGTGTGTTCTTTACCACTTCACCAGAATATTACCTATTAAGGGACCACCCCTCCCCATCATCTCTCTGTCGTCCTGACCTCTAACAGCCCTCTCTAGCTATACACCCACCAGCCACAAAACACCTGATTAAAGCCTCCTCCTTAACTGCTGTGACCATGTCAAATTCACGGGCGCGTTCCTCTCCTGTATCACTCAAAATATGTTCCCATAATGTTAAAGGGTTAAATGTACTGGAAAAACGCAGCAGCATTCTGGCTGAGGCACACCAACTTAGGGTACACGCCCTCTTCTTGCAGGAAACTCGTTTTAATTCAGGCGCAATACCACGCTTACACAACTACCGTTTTCCCAGAAGCTATCACTCCGCAAGCCAAGACTCTAAAACAAAAGGGGTTTCCATCTTACTTTCAAAGTCCTTCAACTTTAACATCTCAGACCAATTAAATGACTCAGACGGGAGGTACATATTTTTGATAGGCGCTTGGAATAATAGGCCCATAACGCTGGCTAATGTGTACTGCCACAACGTTAAACAAGTAACCTTTATGTGAGAGATTGCCATGAAACTCACACTTTTTCAGTCAGGCTTACTAATACTAGGAGGAGACTTTAACGTCCCCCTAGACCCCCTGATGGACAACCTCCACAGGGACCTCTTCCATCTCCTTTGCAGCCTTGTGCCAAATCAAATTACAATTGGCTTTCCTGCATGACACTTGGAGAACTCTCTATCCTAGAGATTGAGATTTACACATTTTTTCTCCCTGCCGCATAACCGATACTAGAGGATAGATTGCCTCTTCAGCTCTCAACCAGACCTGACGTGACTCCATTGAGAGCATGTTTCTATCAGATCACCACCCTATTACGACTACCTTAGTTTTCCCAGAAGTTGTCACTTCTACCAAAGTCTGGAGATTAGACGCATCTCTTCTTGCAGATCCTAGCAACTTACAGGACCTATCAAAATAAATCCGGGAAGAATTCCTGTCCAATTACACACCTGAGGTATCCCCCATGATGCAATGGGAAGCACATAAGTGTGTCATCAGGGGAAAGCTAATCGTCCTATCAACACGAAAGATAAAAGAACACAGAGCGCTAGTAGCAGATCTTTCTCTCAAAATCTGCACCCTTGAAGCCCAACACAAATGTACACTAGCAGACCAAACCGCAAAGGAATTAACACACACGTACGCTCCTAACGGCGGAATTATACAAAAAAGCCAGACGCCGGAATACTCTTTCACAAAAGCTGTTTTACGAACAGGGCAACAAGCCAGGCAGACGGTTAGCTAGGGCGACCAAGCAACGCCAATTGACATCCACAATACATCAGATCATAGACCCTTCAAGCGAGAGATGCACAAAAAACGAGGCCGTAGCCCATCAGTTCCAAAACTTCTTCAGTAAATTGTTCACCCTAAGACAGGGAAGGGAGTAAACACTGATGCTTCTGAGCACTCAGAACTGATTAGGGACTACTTGCAGAGCTATAGCCCACCAGCCCTGCAAAAAGCAGACTCCAAGGCCCTAGAAGCCCCCCCTGACAACAAAAGAATTTAAAGTAGCACTCAAAGCCACAAACAAACTCCCAGCAGACCTGACTGAACTTTACTCTAGGAACTTTTTGACGGAACTCCAGTCAATATGCAAAGATCTACAGAACTGGGACATATCCACCATATCATGGTTCGGAAGTGTGTCCATCCTCAAAACGACGGTTCTTCCAGGTCTTCGCTACAAACTCCAGACCCTACCAATTTGCATGCCACCCACTTTCTTTAGTACATATAAGTCCATCTGTAGATCTTTTCTTTGGCATAATAAACCTGCAAGGATTAGTTTGGCGAAACTAGTTCTACCTAGAACACAGGGAGGGATTGGCCTGCCTGTCATTGTTACTATTGGGCAGTGCACGTACCCCGAATTGTGGACTGGAAGGTGCATACTCGCTATAAGACCTGGGTGAATCTAGAGAACCTGATAACAGGCACAGAACTACGCCATCTCCCTTGGATTCAAAGGAAACATGTACCCCCCCGACTGTATTGACACATCCGTTCATTGACCCCACACTTAATGCTTTCCATAAAACCTGCTCACTCTATGCAGTATCGGTGCAACTCTGTCTAATCACCCAAGTCAGAGGGAATCCAGAGTTCATGCCAGGTATAGCGAAGGCCTTCCTGCAGACGGAATGGCCACATACAGAGATGCTAGCTAAGCATTTCTTCCGCTGTGGGAGGTTCATGAAACAAGCGGAACTAGCTTAAATGTGCAACACGGGCACATTCCCATTCTGGCCCTACATACAGCTCAGACATATTTGGACAACTCAACACGTAGAAGGAGCTTCACGAAAGACCCCACACCTCTGGAGTCTCTCTGCTCCAGTTCCTCTCTCCGCAGAGCCATGTAATTTCCACACTTTATACCCTCTTGTTTAGAGATACCACAGCTCTATTGTGCCCTGATCTGGGAATCTATGCTAGAAACAGAAATAGATGAGGACTGCTGGAAACGGATCAACCTTTACATTCACAAATGATCCCTGAATGTTTCAGCGCAGGAGAGTGGATACAAAATACAAACTCGCTGGTATAGAACACCAGACTTAATCCACAAATTCTCGCCTACAATCTCAGATCAGGGAAAAGGGCATGTTCCTTCACATTTGGTGGAGTTGCCCCTCCCTGCAGCCCTACTGGCAAAAAGTGCATGAAATAGTCTCAAAAGTGTCCTCCCTCCCACTGGAATATTCCCCAGGTCAATATCTCCTCCACCTGACTGAACTCCCTAAGAGGCGTTATTACAAGTCGGTCGCCATGCATATGATTACTGTAGCTAGGATGTGCATACCGGTCCACATCTCCCCCTACCATGGCTGAATAGTTCCACAGAATCAATCGAATTGAAGAGATGGAGGAGTTGATACATATCTCCCTGGATAAAATTGTAAAATTACGGTGGCTTGGGAAGACTGGACTTCCTTTAAAAAAATCACAACTATACCAAGATCTCATCCAACAGACCCCATAATCTGCCTATTAGTGATTGACCCTTATTACCGATTGGTAACTCGCCACTGAAGTGAGGTGGGGGACGGAAAGGGTAGAAGGTGATATAATCACCCCCTTTCCCCTTCCTCTCCTTTTTCCCTCTCTTAACTGACCCTTTGTCCTGCTTAGCCCATTCCACAGTACCACCCCCTTTCTTTCTCAATGCTATCTACGCTCTTGGGCAGAGGGAAGCAGAAATACCTGGCCTTTAAGCACGAGAGACCTAGTACAGTGGTAGGCTCAACGGTAGTTGTACAAGGGGTATATACCCCTGCACAACGAAACCCAACACAGGTCCTGCTAATAATTATCTCTGTTTGGTCCCCCCTCTATTCATGGTGGATAGGTAAAGGAGATGTAAATGGTATTTTTACTGATGATGTTGCTATGCTATCATATCTTGTCGGAATTCATAATTCTACGACTACTGTTTGATGTATCATCTGCTTACACTAACTGATCACCCTGTAATGATATCTGCCCTAACTGTACCATTTGTGAAATTCTTAATAAATTGTTTACGGAAAAAAAAACCACAGAGGTGATGAGAGGAAAAAAAGGACATCAATTTTACTTGAGTACAGCGTCGCACGCCTGCGCAACTGTAAGGAACGCAGTGCTGTATCGCAAAAAATAGCCTGGTCATGAAGGGGGGAGTAAACTTTTATGGAGCTGAACAGGATAAACAAAGTGCTTCAGATCAAACATGCTGTGAAGTGAAGTGTGGCACAACACACCAATCTTTTGTGCCCGTACGCACTAGAGAAAATGGACCCTCAGCTTTTCAGTCTGGGGGTCAAGCTCGCTTGTATCTGGTGAGGGGGTACCACAGATCTTCTCTCTTTTTGTATGCCTCCAAAACGTGGACTATAGAAGTAACTATCGCTAGGCTTGTAATTTGTTTTCCACAAGGCTCAATAAAAGGGGAAAGCTTTTATAGTGTAGCATTTCCAAATTTATTAAAACGCAAGATCAAAATAACACTTTCAGTGTATCAGACAGAATAACACTTATCACAGTGGTGTGTGGAACGCACGCTGAGCTTCAGTGAACCAGGAAGACCCCTGCAATTGGCAACAGGTTTTTTTTTTCTTTTTTTTTTTTTTTTACAATAGTGTCCACTAGAGCAGCTTAGCCAGTGTCCCTGATCACTAGCAACCCCAGTACAATGATACTTTGGTGACACTGTGCTGGGGTGGCTATTGGGACATTATCTGGCTGCTCTGGTGACACTGTATGGCAGTTCAGCCAGCCACACTTGTACAGTGTGCCCCAGACCTGTGCAGCCAGCAACCGTGTCCGTGATCATCGCCAGACCAGTGTAGCCATATCAATGCAGCTAGCAAAAGTGTTCCTGATTGTAGCCACACTGGACTAGTGCAGCCCGCAATAGTGTTCCTAATCGCTACCACTCCAGGGCAAGTGTCACCAGACCAGTGCAAGCCAGCAAGTCCCAGTGCCCCTAGTGTCACCAGACCAGTACAGCATGGAACAGTGTTCCTGATCACCATCACATGAGTCCCAGTCTCAACAGACCAATGTAAGTCAGATATCAGTGTTCCTGATTGTAGACCCAGTGTCACATGACCATGGCAGCCAGCAACAGTGTTCCGAATGGTAGCAACACAGGGCCCTGTGTTGCCAGACCAGTGCAGCCACCAACAATGTTCCTCATCACTGACCACACTACTGCCATTGTCACCAGAGCCAGTGCAGCCAGCAACCATGTTCCTGATCTCTGCTACACCAGTGCAGTGTTGCCTCTTCCTGTACAGACACTGGTCTGTTTATTGATCACAACTCTGCCTGAACTGACCCATCTACATGTCCTGCTGACTATGTTTCTGCAAGACTCCACTTCCAGCCACCCCCTGCAGGCAACTGCACTCCTGGAACTGTATGAACTCTTTATTCACCCTTTGTTCAGCCTCCTGTACTTCCTGGACAGTGAACATGACATTCCGGGGGGCAGCCAGCTTGGCTTATAGGAACAGGGGTGTCCAGCATTTTTTATTGTCAGAAGAACGACTCCTGAAGCCAATTCAGGGTGTTCAGATAGCAGTCCAAAAATGCCACTGCTGTTAAATGACAATAAAAGTCCATGTGTGCATGAACACATAGGATAACATAAAAGGGCGTTTTTTAGGGCTGTTAAAAAAAAAATGCCCAAATGCCCATAAACGGACGTTTATCAGCTTCAGTGTGCATGGAGCCTAATACAGTATATTTAAAAAAACAGTGCTGCTTAAATACCACCAAAAGAAAGCTAAAAAAAAAAAGAAAAAAAAAACAAAACAAAAAAAAACATAAAATGTATTTGGAGGCAGTGTTGCATAATTGAATAATTGTCAGTCAGAGTATCATGGTGCTGAAAATGGAAAAATGTCCTGGACTGGTAGAGGGTTTAACATGCCAGTCTTAAAGTGGTTAATAACTGTAAACCCTTAAAGTGCCTGGAATTGTTTTTTTTTATATTTTAAGAACAGAAGTAGACAGTTCTAAAGTGGTAAATTACATCAAGCACTTTATAAACATATATTATGCTGCTAATGAGGTATGCAAGGACATGTATGCAGTTTATTTTCTCCCTTATGTAAGCTGGAATGTCTGTCTACCCAGAAAAAACATTGCTATTTCCCTGTATCTTTCATTTTTACAACCCCTGTCTGTACTACCAAACAGATGACAGCATGGTAAGGTGCTGACAGACAGCCACACTATTTAAAAGGCAAAGTTCACCCAAAAGCAGTTTTTCCATTATGGATGAGTTGCATCAATGTTTGGCTGCTTGGGTTTGGAGGTCATTCAATCAGAGCTGTTAGCTCTGCCCAACAATATCCCAACCTCCCCATCTGCAGTGAACCTCTGGAAACCCATCTGCACGTTAATTAAAGTGTACCTGCTTAGTATCCCCTTACCAACAATGTGAGCCTTCCAGTTGGCTAGAAAGGCTCAGGTCATTTATTTAGGGTAGTAGGGTGTGGCCAAGGTTCAACCTCTTTGCTGAAAAAGGAACTGCCAAGCACCAAAAATTCAGCTCTGACCGAGATGGACAGTCATTGATCTTAGCACAAGCCCTGCACCAAGAACTACTAGGAGTTGACTGTGAGGGCCAAAGTCCTGTGACCAAAACTACCACCACCTTTATTTTATGTCCCAATGGTCATTACACAATATTACTTTAGAAGATCTTCATAGATGCTCAAACATTAAATCCGCTTGACTATGGTGCTAACCCTTCCCGCACTGTCCAAAATATAACATCATTTTCTTTGAGTTCTACATTACAGCAGCATTAAACCCAAAAAACAAACATATTGCAGCTTGCCAATTCTTAGATGTGATGGCTGTGTTGGTTTCCTTTTTTAGGTGTTTCTTTTTTTATCATCTGGCGATCCAGCCAACAAGTCTATTGTTTTTCAAAAACAAGCTCTCCAGCAGAACGTATCAGTTTATATGGATGAAACAAACCACTAAACACTGGCAGGGGTGATAAAAATGATCAGCTTTTATTTATTCGTGCAAAACCTTTATCCCAAGGAAAAAAGAAAACCACGGTTTGCTGTAACTGAAGTGTGAGATCTGCTAATACATTCAACACTGCCCCCACCTCAGACTGACAATGCTGCTGTCTGCTGTGCCTCCTGTGCTCATTCATTGAGAATTGTGACTCACTAATACAAGAGTTGTGTTACTGGCCAGATCACCAGATGAAAACGGAGGGAAATGTAAGCTGCAATATATTACAGATTTTGGTTTAGGGTTTAATAAGTAAGAGCCTCCATTTTCAGAAAACTCTTTCACATATACTGTAACATAGCCCGGTGATAACTGCTTACCTTGCCTAAGCTTTTTGGTGATTGTCACCTGACATTTTATGCATTTCTTCATTCTTCTGGAACATTCTGAGAAAACAAAAAGAATATATCACGCTGGTAACTGGTATTCCACATTTGTTCACAAGGAAAATAGGAATGACATAAATTCCATATCTTAGGAGTACAGTACAGGACACAGGAGTTGATTCCTAGGCCACTGAATGTACCCAAATCAAGGGGCGGGCAACAAAACAGCCAAAACTGCAGCAACAGGTGCAAAGAAATAACAAGAAGGGTCAAAAGAGGTACTTATTCCACAAAGGCAGAAGCCTTATAGAAAAGTACATTTACAACACAGTTAGATAGAAAGGGAACTGGAGGGATCTAAGAAACGGAAGAGGGGTCAGTTGGCAAGCTAATACATGTCAGGTTGCCATAGATGACAGTCCTGACCCCCTATACGTAAGCAGTGGAGGCTTGTCCATAGGGTCGTCTGAGTGAGTACCCCACCAGTTAATAAATAAAAAATATATGTCTGTGTAATAAAATGTGTTCTGTGCCTTTTAAATGCTAGTCCTGCACTTGCAGTTCTGTTTCCTGATTGTTTTTTTTTTTCAAATATAAGTTTATTAACGCCCTGACTGGGCAAGGACATATGTTACAAATATGGTATACATTACAGCATACAAGACCATACAAGGTATATTGCAAGTATGCCCAAAACATAAACAATGTGATAAATCTGTTAACCATTCCTGATGTATCTGTTAAACATTCCTTGCCACTGTCCATATCCCTTTACTCGTTAACCTGAAAAGGATAGGTCAAGGCCCAACAGTCCCGTATGGGCCCCTAACTAGAAGTTTAGATCTCATAGAGGAAAGAAGAGAAGAGGGGGAAGAGGGAGAAACCAAAGGGGGAATAGGAGAAGGGGGCAGATAGAGGGGAGGGGGGGGGGGGACGGAGAT
>BLSH010166948.1:2443557-2468163 GCA_018402905.1 Glandirana rugosa | reverse complement strand
AAAAAAAAAAAAAAAAAAAAAAAAAAGGATAAAGTTGTGTTGAAGTTTAAAGCAGAGTTAGGTTTTAAAAAAATATCCCAAGCTTTGAACACCTCACGGAGCACTGTTCAATCCATCATCCAAAAATGGAAAGAGTATGGCACAACTGCAAACATACCAAGACATGGCCGTCCACCTAAACTGACAGGCCGGGCAAGGAGAGCATTAATCAGAGAAGCAGCCAAGAGGCCCATGGTAACTCTGGAGGAGCTGCAGAGATACACAGCTTAGATGGAAGAATCTGTCCACAGGACAACTATTAGTCGTGCACTCCACAAATCTGGCCTTTATGGAAGAGTGGCAAGAAGAAAGCCATTGTTGAAAGAAAGCCATAAGAAGTCCCGTTTGCAGTTTGCGAGAAGCCATGTGAGGGAACATGTGGAAGAAGGTGCTCTGGTCAGATGAGACCAAAATTTAAGCCAGTCCCAGTCTGCAAAAGACTAGTTACTGAGACGGAGGTTCGCCTTTCACAGGACAATGACCCTAAATATACAGTCAGACCTACAATGGAATGGTTTAGATCAAAGCATATGCATGTGTTAGAATGGCCCAGTCAAAGTCCAGACCTAAATTAATTTCAGAATCTGTGGCAAGACTTGAAAACTGCTGTTCACAGACGCTCTCCATCCAATCTGACAGAGGTTGAGCTATTTTGCAAAGAAGAATAGGCAAAAAGTTCACTTTCTAAATGTGCAAAGCTGGTAGAGACATCCCCAAAGAGACTTGCAGCTGTAATTGCAGCGAAATGTGGTTCTACAAAGTATTGACTCAGGGGGGCTGAATACAAATGCAGGTCACACTTTTCACATATTTATTTGTAAAAAATTTGAAACCATTTATTATTTTCCTTCCACTTCACAATTATGTGCCACTTTGTGTTGGTCTATCACATAAAATCCCAATAAAATATAATTACATTTTTGGTTGTAACATGACAAAATGTGGAAAATTTCAAGGGGTATGAATATTTTTTCAAGGCACTGTATGTAGATGGACATCTTGTGTGTCTTCTGATGCAAGATATTCCCTTTGTCTAATTGAAGCAATGACAGATGCCTCCATTTGGTTTGGGAACTCCAAACTGTTTTGAATCAAAACCCCAGAACTTTTCCTCTGAAGGAATAGGTACCAACACCCTTTGTGACTGAAGTTGGAGCAAGGCGGCCAGTAAGTTTGCTTGTTGTCACACTATATTGATCAAAAAAAGTTTGAAAGCATGTCCCTTCAACAGAAGTTAATCAAACAGGGATGGCTCCACACTGATCAAAATTCAGACAGTTTTGGTCAGTGTATGGCCAGCTTTATGAAGTATGCAGTGCCTGAAGCAACATTACAGATCAGCCCTACATAGTGGGGTTTGGGTAGGTTACCCAAAGGTAAACCCCAAGGATTACTGATCTGTAAACTGCTAGATAGTCTAGGGCAATAAGCAGTTCGATCTTGTTAGAATTATCTAAAGAAAGAAGGAAAATTTTTCCCTAAAGACAGTAGTATAAAAAAAAAAATGGAGTATCACGGAGTGGGTGGGGTTGTATGAGAATGCACTACGAGTGGCCCTAGCAAAGCTTTTGCCTGTGTCCAATCACCTGAAGGTATCCTGCATATAACCTATGGTCTATCACTGCTGCTCCTCAGCTGTCAAATATGGTTTCCCTGGTACTCTTCAGCTATCAAATATGGTGAAATTTACCCGCTGCTCTTCAATCGTGTAATATGGTGAGGCTCTGTCAAGTACTAACAGGTATAATATAATGTGAAACGGGTCTTTCAACTTTACAAAAAAAGGTTCTCATTACTTTCTCTCCTCTATAAAGCAATGCAAATGGGACCACCCTGCTAGTCATGTAGTGTAATACTACCAGATCTCACCAGCTGTGTCGTTGCAGATCAGCTGTGGTTTATAGTGTCTGGTCAGGACCGTTTGATTACACACTTCTCTACTAATACATACTAATTACTACTAAAATGCATGTACAGGGTCAGATTTTTATACAAATGTATAAAAGGGCCATCTGTGACTTAATTTATAACAAATCAGGAAAGGCAGAGCTGACACAGGTAAGGTTTTATCCCATATCCATCATACCATTTAGCCACACCTTTTCTCTATTAATAAGACCTTTACTACCTCACCATCTTTTTATACTACACTTTAAAGAGGTGGTAGCAACAACATGGCCAAAATGTCCAAAATGCAACAGATTCGGCGAAAAGTAATCTTATATTATGAATATATATATGTATATATATTAGTTCGGCTGGACAGTTTAGGATTAGGGAGGCTAATGACACCAACCTCCCAGGATATATGTGGAAGTCCTAGGCAACTCATTATTAGGAAGTGCCGGGCTCTAATGATTAATCCAGGGGTGCATTTTCTCTAACAAATGGAACATTCTAAAACAAAATGAGGTGAGAACGGACCTAGCTCAGATAGGAAGAGATGAATAAATAGGAGTAATAACATGCTTGTTCATTCCTTCCAATTCAATTTTATATATATTTTACTGTGTTGTGTGCTACATACATCTATCGGTACCTTTGTCAGAGCACCAGGGTGGAAGGTCCAGCGTGTTTCACTGTTGTACTGCACTCTGACATCTCCCCTCTCTGTGATTCTGTGAACTGTTCCGGTTTGACCTATAAACTAAAGTCAAAACAAGCTTAAAAATGAATTAAGAAGCAAGCAATACAATGACATCAAATGGTTATTTCCAATCACATTATGTAAACACAAAAACGTGGTTTGGTTTGAAATTTATCTTGTCAATGTAGCAGTAGGTGAATGCACAAATATTAAAAAAGAAGTTTTTTTGGGATGGATGGAGTATACATTCATAACTTAAACTCAAACATAGGGCTGTTACTGAGTTGTCATTAATTAGGGCATTTGATTTCAACCTTTACCACTCAAGCTTTCTGTTCAGTTGGCTCTCAGCCAGGGAAAAAGACTAAACTAATCTAATGACCACTGTGGACGTTGCCAGTGAAAAAAGTTTGCTTGCATGAATTAACGGCTGAAAAATTACAGTGACAATTACCTCTGCCATTTTAGGATTCCATCCTCCATGCCCCTCTTGCATTTCCCTCAAAATTTCAATATCTAAGAGACACTTCACTTTGTCACCATGTTGGAATGGATGCCGTTCTGAACTCTCTTTCCTTTGAATCTCTGCCGGTTTTCCTGAAAAGCGACAAAAGGCATAACATTTAGAGTAGAGCTATAGACAAAACTTTTTTTTTTAATGTTGGATACAGTAAGGGAGGGTTAGAACCCCTGCCCATTTTTTTTTACCATTTGTGTCCCATTGACAGGGAGATTAACCTTAACTTCCTGTTCCATAGCCAAAACAAGAAGTGCGAGGAAATCCCTGTAAATTAAGGGAATCTCTTGGGATCCTCCAGGTCACCAGAACTAGTGTCCCCATTGGAATGTTTCTCCTCTATTACTGTTCTGGGGACAACCCAAAAGTTTTTTTTTTTTTTTTACTTTCACTTTGAATGATAACAGTAAACAGGACAAATAAAGAGGCTAAATCTCCTTAATCCCTATTGTCTGCCTCATAGCAGTTTTATTGATACAGGGCGGCTCTCCTGTGCAGAATTACGTATATGCAGTATATGTGATGCTGCACTTCCGCCTGCAGGGGAAACACACATGCCACCACCAGGCCGCTCCTGCTGTGAACATTCACAGCAGAAGTCGATCTGCGAGTGCCAGGCACTCAATGTCCTCCGGCACCTGCCGATCATCAGTAATACACAGAGAACTGAGATCTGCCTATGTAACCAATGCAGATTTCAGTTCTGACAGGGGGAATCAATGGATTTTGTGTCCCTGTAATGCCTTGAAAAAGTATTCATCCCTCTTGAAATTTTCCACTTTTTGCAAAAGCATAAACGTATTTTATTGGGATTTTATGTGATAGACCAACACAGAGTGGCACATAATTGTGAAGTGGAAGGAAAATGATGAATGGTTTTCAATTTTTTTTACAAATAAATACGTGAAAAGTGTGGCATGCATTTGTATTCAAACCCCCCCACCCGAGTCAATACTTTGTAGAACCGCCTTTCGCTCCAAGTCTTTTTAGGTATGTCTCTACCAGCTTTGCACATGTAGAGAATAAAATGTTTTCCCATTCTTCTTTGCAAAATAGCTCAAGATAGCTGTCAGATTGGAGGGAGAGCGTCTGTGAACAGCAATTTTCAAGTCTTGCCACAGATTATTGGTTGGATTTAGGTCTGGACTTTGACTGGGCCATTCTAACACATGAATATGCTTTGATCTAAACCATTCCATTGTAGCTCTGGATGTATGTTTAGGGTTGTGGTCCTGCTGGAAGGTGAACCTCTGCCCCAGGTTTTCTTCTAAGATTGCCTTGTAGTTGGCTCCATCCATCTTCCCATCAACTCTGACCAACTTCCCTGTCCCTGCTGAAGAAAAGCATCCCCACAACATGATGCTGCCACCACCATGTTTCACGGTGGGGATGGTGTGTTCAGGGTAATGTGCAGTGTTAGTTTTCCGCCACACGTAGTGTTTTGCTTTTAGGCCAAAAAAAAATAAATAAATTTTGGTCTCATCTGACCAGAGCACCTTCTTCCACATTTGCTGTGTCCCCCACATGGCTTCTCGCAAACTACAAATGGACTTCTTAAGGCTTTCTTCTTGCCACTCTTCCATAAAGACTAATAGTTGTCCTGTGGACAGATTCTCCCACCTGAGCTGTGGATCTCTGCAGCTCCTCCAGAGTTAGCATGGGCCTCTTGGCTGCTTCTCTGATTAATGCTCTCCTTGCCCCGGCCTGTCAGTTTAGGTGGATGGCCATGTCTTTGTAGGTTTGCAGTTGTGCCATACTCTTTTTCCATACCATTTTCGGATGATGGATTGAACAGTGCTCTGTGAGATGTTCAAAGCTTATTTTTTCATAACCTAACCCTGCTTTAAACTTCACAACTTTATCCCTGACCTGTCGGGTGTGTGCCTTGGCCTTCATGATGCTGTTTGTTCATTAAGGTTCTCTAACAAACCTCTGAGGGATTCACAGGACAGCTGTGTTTATACTGTGATTAAAATACACACAAGTGGACTCTATTTACTAATTAGGTGACTTCTGAAGGCAATTGGTTCCACTAGATTTTAGTTAGGGATATCAGAGTAAAGGGGGCTGAATACAAATGCACACCACACTTTTCAGATATTTGTAAAAATATTTAAAAAATATTTATCATTTTTCTTCCACTTCACAATTATATGCCACTTTGTGTTGGTCTGTCACATAAAATCCCAATAAAATATATTTACGTTTTTGGTTGTAACATAACAAAAAGTGGAAAATTTCAAGGGGTATGAATACTTTTTCAAGGCACTGTATGAACACTGGCTAGGCACACAGTTAACCCTTTGATCACCCTAGATGTTTAATCCCTTCCCAACCAGTGTCATTAGTACAGTGACATATTTTTAGCACTGATCACTGTATTAGTATCACTCATTCCTGCAAAGTGTCAAAAGTGTCAGTTTGTGTCCCATTGGCCACCGCAATATCGCAGTCCTTCTATAAGTCGTTAATTACCACCATTACTAGTATAAAGTAAATAAATACATAAAAATCCCCTAAATATATATCATACCACCAAAAGAAAGCTCTATTTGTGGGAAAAAATGACCAATTTTGATGGGTACAGTGTTGCACGACCAGGCAATTGTCAGTTAAAGTAACACAGTGCCGTATTGCAAAAAATGGCATGGCTATGAAGGGGTGTAAATCTGTCGGAGATGGTAATCAGGGCACAGGCAGCAATAGAAACCTGACAGTCTAGAAAAATGAAGGGAAATTTCTCAAAAGAAACCGTCATGGAGGTAATTAAAAATTCACTTTATTCAATGGATATAAAAATATGTATCAAACCAGTATACAAATTCAAAAATAACTACCGCCACCAAGGAACGCCTTAAAATTAGACAACGTTGTCTCAAGCCACTCACACAAAAACCTGACAGGTGTTCTAATCCCTCTTCACTCTATCCAAAACAAAAAAAAAGTTTTTGCCTTTAGATATACTTTCAGCTGGATGTAAATATATCAAAAGTGCTGGCCAACTGGCATATAGTGGGCTTTAGGGTACAAGCTTTAGAAATATTCAGTTATTATAAAAGCTATAGCACTGGCTAGATTGGAGCCAAGCTATCCATTTATGTCTTCTTTTCATAAACCATAAAAACATGTCTTTAAACTCCAGAATCCAATTTATAACTGTGGTCACTAAGTATAGTCCTACAGAAAATAGCAGGGCTGCAATACAAAAAGTACAGCATGCAGAAATAGTCAAGAGGTTGAGTTTTTTCCAAAACATTAAAATGAGAAGAGCTACAAAATTTACGCAGCTTTGATTATGGTTGTCTTATTGGTGCCAGGCATGGTGGCTGCATCTCAAACTCCTTACTGCCTGGTAGACATCAAGAGGAGAGAAAAGTCGCTCCAGGTGAGTATAATGACTCCAAGTGCTGGGTGCACATCAGGTCCGTGAGCCACTCCACGTAGCATTCAAGAAGATAGTAGACAGCACTCCAGCTGGATCGGAGATAATATCCAATTTATTTTCAAAGCATGTATGAACATCCATAGATGAACATGGAAAGAACATTCCCACTGGCAAGTGGGTGACAAGGCACGGAGCAGAGATTAGCGCATTTCACGGAACAGAATCCGCGTAGTCATAATCTGGTTATGACTAAGCGGATTCTGTTCCGTGAAACGCGTTAATCTCTGCTCCGTGCCTTGTCATCCACCCACTCCGATCCAGCTGGAGTGCTGTCTACTATCTTCTTGAGTCTTATGCTTACTGCCGGGGATGTTTTACACAACAGTCTCTACAGTTTATAGAGTTCTGTGGGTGAAAACACTTTATTAATGAGAAAGGCGTAAAGGGGAGAATAGCCAGGGATTGGAGTGCATATGTTCATCCCAGGCAAAGAAAGATGACAAAGCCAGATTCTCTAAAGACATGGGTTTCAATAAGCATGCCATTAAAGCCAAAGACCGAGATACAGGATGGAATAGGGGGCCCTGAGACAGCAGGTCTGCCCTGATAGGGAGAGGCCAGGGGTAATTTCCTAGCAGTCTGGGTATGAGGTTCTTATGAACCAATTTGGTGCAAGGGGAATCACCAGCTTCCTCTCTTTCTTTATTTTATACAGCAGATGGGGTGGAATTTACACTGGAGGGAAGGCATAGATTAGTCTAAACTGAGACCAGGGGATTAATCAAGGCATCGAATGGCAGTGCTGGACACTCCTTGGGCCATGCCACAATCAGAGGTAGTTAGTTGTTGAACCTGGAGGCCAGGATATCCACATCCATGGTCCCTCAGCTCTGACATATCAGGTTGAAGGACCCATACCCCTTGATCCAGGCCAGGGTGGCTGAGGCAATCCACTTTCCATGTGTCCACTCCAGGGATGTGGACCGCAGAGATTTCTGGACTGCTTCCAACAAGGCTGCATGACTCCTGGTGCCCCCTTGGTGGTTGATGTAGCCTATGGCTGTGGCATTGTCTGACTACATCCCGACTAGGTATCCTTGCAGAAGGGGGGGTCCAGGGTTTAAGAATGATCTTTTTGCTCTGAGCTCTAGGATGTTGATAGGGAGTGTGGCTTCCATGAATGACCATGATCCCAGGATCAGGAGGAACTCTCTTTCCCAGCCTGAAAGACTGACCTGTTATCACTTTCAAGGGATAGGGATGGAAAGACTTCTCTATGGTTACAACTGGGCTGGAGATCCACCAAGCTAGGGAATTCCTTGCTTGGCTGAACAGGAGCATGACTAGGTCGAGAAAAGGCGCATATTTGTTCCAGATCAACAAACTGTTGTGCTCAAAAGGTATCAAATGAAATTGGACAAATGACACAGCCTCAAAAGAGGCTACCATCAGGCTTAGAACTCCCGTAGAAAATCTCATTGTGGGATAGCATTTTCTTCTCTTGAAGGATAACCTTTGCTTTGGATGTGTCTAAGACCAGACACAGGTATTGCAGGTGAAGAGAAGGCTGAGGAGCAGATATTTAGAAACTGATCACCCAACGAAAGCTGGGAGCCTCTGACTTGTACTGTGAACATTTGCAGACAGAAGCGAGAGGAGCCCTTCTGGAGAAGATCATCCAGATAACCTGTGACCTGGATGCTCTGAATTGTTAGAAGGGCAAGAAGAGGTGCTAGGGCCTTTGGGAATACTCTGGAAACAGAGGATAGGCCAAAAGGCAGTGTGACAAACTGGAATTTAAAGACTTTCACTGAAGATAGACATCTTGGATGTCGATGGTTGCTAGGTATTACCCTTATTTCAGATAGGCAAAAATAGCTAAAGATTCCATGCAAAATTTTGGAAATAGAAGGTACTTTAGGTCCAGAAAAGATGAATATTTCCGTTGGGCTTTGATATTGTAAACTGGTTTTAATACAATCCTTGGAACCTGTCTTGTGGCAGCACTGGCAAAACTACATCCTGAGACAAGAGATGCTTCAGGGAATTTTGCAAATCTGAACGACCTAGACAGATTTCTGTTGATTTGATAGAAGAAAGTGGTGAGGGGGTAGAGTTTTGAACTCTATTTTGTATCCATTTGAAACCACTGATTGGTCCCATAAGCCTGGGACATCTGTGACCCAGAAATGGGCAAACTGTAACAGACATCCCTTTGCTTGGAGGAGACTTGGTAAGCTTTGTGGGCCAAGTCTTACGCTGAATGGAAGGGCTGAACTTAATTGTTGAACTTGAAACCTGGGTAGAGAAATTAGTTGGTCTGTGTTTTGAAGAGGTAGAGGCTCCGGAGGAGGGTGTTATTTGACTCATTCTCTGTGGAAGTAGAACCTTCCCTCCTGTGACATCCTGAATTTGTTAAGTGCCTAACCAAAATATGTCCTCCTTTAAAAAGCATACATATGAATATCTTTACAGGCAATTTTAGCTGACCAGGCTTTGAGCTACAAGATTCTGTGTGTATGTGAATGGAAATTAAAGCCATTCCAGAATTTTGTGTCATAACGAGTTATAGGGCATCAGCATAAAGGTACAGGGCAGAAGGTAAATGCTGCAACTGTTTTGTTACAGTAGGGAAATAAGTTTCAGATGGTTGTACATTAATCAATTCCCGTTGCCTGTGGTCTGACAGACAAATAGCAGTGATAGCTGGTTGCAGAGCTGGGCCTGCAGGTGTAAAGAGAGCTTTTAAGAGCTTCTTGGGCTCCTGTGGTTAGGGACAGATGTTTGCGTCCAGGCTTGAACATCCATCCCTACCGACAGGTAACCCCGTGGTGTGATATGTGAACAGAGACAGCTGCTGTGTGTGTGAGTGGACACTGCTATTCGCATGCACCTGTCATTCCAGCTGCAAGTATCTGCTGAGATGTATATGAGTAACGGCTCGAGTGATGGAGGCCTACAACTTATTATACGTAAAGGAACATCAGTTGAAACAGTGAGATGTTGTTTTAAGGCTGAGCAGGCAAGATCTACAACCGGAACTGCGAGTTCGGCAATGGTTTTCAGAGGAGTGAAAATCTTTTCAGGATTGACCCAGTGATCATAAAATCCCCATCCTAACTGTTCCTGAAGAGCTAATGCCTTTTTGACTTAGCAAACCTCTTTGTACCAAAAGGGGCATGGGGAGACAGAGAGGGATCAAGTGAGATGATTCCAAGGCTTTTGCTTGCAGTAGAAGTGAGCATATCACTATTGGGAAGCATCTTGAGTGAAGCCATAGTATTAGGTGCATAGGAGCTTAGGGGAGAGAAATCTCTAACTCTGCCTTTGAGTCCTCTGCCTATTTTGGGGCAGGCATATCGGTATCTGACTCAAGAGGAGATGGTGGGTATGGAGAAAGAGCCTAGCATCTCTGAGCTTTGGACACAGAAGGCTGTGTTAAAGTCATCAGCTCAGGAATAATGACACAGATGCAGAAAATTCCTCCTTGGTCAGGTAGACCTCATGTTGAGTGCCTGAGGTGGAGCTAGAATTGGATCCAGAGATATGTGTTAAAATCAGGTCATGGCCTGCCTGGTACAAGGGAAGCACACTTGTGCAGGGATTTGACAGAGCAAATGTTAGGCTGAGCTTTTGCAGTGGACCTCTTTCATTTGGTTTCCACCGTTGCTTCAGGTGAGGGTCATCCCTGTGGGGCAATCATGGAGCAGATTGCCGAGATAGGATAATCATATCAGCGGAGGCGAATGCAGTAACCTAGATGCAGACCATGCTGTAGCTTATGTCCTCATGTTTAGAGGGTGGAAGGAAGCACATCAGTACCTTATAAGGGGGCACTAGGTAGAAGTGACAATAAAGTATTTAACCTGCAGTGTAATCTAACACCTGGTCATGCACCTGAAAGATCTGAGTGGTTGAAATTTAGCACCAAGTTTGAAAAGTTTACATTGTAAAGGTGAATGAATACATTCCAAACACAATGGGGAGATTTACTTAAACTGGTACGCATAATTTAGTGAAGCTGTGCATAGTAACCAACCAACGTCTAACTTCAGCTTGTTCAGTTAAGCTTTAACAATAAAACCTAGAAGCTGATTGGTTACTATGCACAACTGCACCAGATAATGTGTACACCAGTTTTAGTAAATCTCCCCCAATGTTGGTTATTTCATTAACAGTCAGAGACACAGTGTAACTCTCATCTCTCCACGACGCTGGTCCCTATATTGGGTCCAGGCTTTGCCCGTCACAGTAGGCATATCTCTGGAGGGGTGTTCAGGGTCTGGGTTCCATACAGATAAACCATCGCCCTGGACCTATATAGATCCCAAGGTTTTAGAGATCTGGATGCACTGCTTTTATTGGTATATTGGAAGACAGTGAAGAAGTTCAGCTATGTAAAACTAAGAGTGATTTCTCTGTAATTGAGAAGAAGTCTATCACATTAGGACACCAGCAAAAAACAGAGGGCCCGCGAACTAGAGTTATAGGGGAGGTGTCCAGGAGGTGTGTCTCCGAAAGCTTTGCTAGTCCTGGTCCAATTGCCTGAATATATGGGCCTCTAACCCAAAGTCTATGAATACTCTGCTTGTGTCCTGTATTGTACAATCAAGATATTACAACTACCATCATCTCATTCTATGGTTCCTGATTTTAGACAACATATAATATTTTTGGGTTTTAAGTGTGTTTTCATGTACCGTAACAAAATTTTTTTTAAAAAGTTAATTTTAGCACATGTCAAAAACATCACAAAAAGGCTCTAAAAATGAATGACAAGGGGTAGAACCTCTGTCAGGTTTTCATAGTTAATTGTGTCCCTGTTATAAAGATTTTTTTTGTGTGGTCTCTGGGGTAGGATATGAGGGGAACTCTCTCCAACGGGCACAGAGAACACAATAAAATCAGACAGAGCATTAATTTCCCACTTTATCCCCAGAAAAATGAAATTTGGTTGCAGGTCAACACTGATCAGCCCAGGAAAATATTAAGATGTTGTTATCTTGTTCCCACAAAAGGAGGTGGTAATCCATAAATACAAAGCAAGCCATGTCAATGAAGGATGACAATTATTTAGTAAGTGGCAGACTGACATAATAAATATAAAAATAAATATATTTATTTTTATATTTATATATTATTTATATAACGTTAATGCAAACTGTCTGTCCTTCTTACCAAGCTTAGGTAAGTGATCTTTGTAGTAATGTCCTCCTTGAGCATCTGCGATGCACTTTAGATCTACTTTGCCCTTGTGCCCAACTCTGTAAACATTAGTGGTGCCATCAGCCCAAGTTACACTTGCCACGCTGCGTCCTGTTTCCACATCCCATCCGCGGATGTCCACAACCCGGCCGACTTTTGATTCCCCACCTAAGTAACACAGAATAAAGAAAAATGTTTTACATTAAAACAATATCCAATTTTTTTTTAGACTTCAATCTTTTTATTATGTGTTACAAAAGAAGTACAAGAGCACAATTAGGAATCACAATATACAGAGTGTACACTACCAAAGGCTCAAGTTGGGCACAATCATATTGTTTTTTAGCGAAAATAGTTAAACCAGGCAATCAAGGGTACAAGGTTAGTAGAGATACTTACACTAAGCCAATAGTTTATGGGGGTTATAAAAACAAATAGGGAACCCCCTTGTTCTAATTCCAGTAATAAAATGACCCTGGTGGAGGTCAAGAGCTTGTTGACTGTTGGATTGTGCAGTATAGTACATATAAGGAGTAAAAAAAAGGAGAAGAAATGAAAAAGAAAAATAGAACAAGAAAGAGTTCTGAGCTAAAGTGGAAGGTGTACCCAGACTGCTAAGGAATGCGATAGCATAGGTCATAAGACGGGAGGACGCAGCCTGCTGAGGATCCACATGAAGACTCTGATTTGAACAGATGGGCACAACAGAGCCCCTATAGATACCCACTGGGGGAAGTTGTTTTTGTTGTAGTAAAAGCCAATTGGGTGATTTTGGCTGCTTGATAACATGCCAAGAGAATGGGGAGCCCAAGGCCTCCATGTAGCCATGGAGCGTATATCGTTTAATAACAACTTATCCAAGGGCGTTTGTGAGCCCAGATAAATTGGTTAATGTGATTTTGTAGACATAGTGGGGTTGATTTGCTAAATCTGGAGAGTGCAAAATCTGGTGCAGTTCTGCATAGAAACCAACCAGCTTCCAGGTTTTTCCTGTCAAAGCTTAACCGAACAAGCTGAAGTTAGAAGCTGATTGGCTACCATGCTCAGCTGCACCAGATTTTGCACACTCCAGTTTTAGTAAATCAATCCCAGTATGTCCTGTCTATGGACTGCTAAGGGAAGTGTCCTAAAAAAGAAAAGTAGTGTGGGCAATAACTTCATTTTGCTGAAACCACGATAGTGGGAAACTGGACAACCTGTTCAGGTCTGCTTTAAACTGTTAAAATAGAGATGGATAGTTTGCGGCATAAAGTTTCTCCACAGATGAGGTTAGGTTGATACCCAGATACAGGATAGATTTAATGGCCCACTGAAAGTCAAAATTTGTGTGTAGTAAGTAAAGTGTAGATTGAAATAGATTGACAAGCAGGGCTATAGTTTTAGTTTGGTTCAGTAGTAGACCAAAAGGTCCGAAAACTTCCATAGTAACAGTAATAGATTAGGTAATGTAATATGGGGAGAAGAGATATACAAGAGGACGTTGTCGGCAAACAGGGCACATTTGTGCTCGTGTCGACCGCAAGTTATCCCTCAAATATCTGGGTGAGAGCGAATAGTGACAGCCAAGGGCTCCATGACTATTCAAGAAAGTAGTGGAGATAACAGAAAGCCCTGTCTAGTGTCTCGCTGAATGGAGATTAAGGAAGATTTATGGAATTGTATGCCCTTGGAAGGTGAAAGCTTTGTGTAAGTCTATTGGCAGAATCATGATCTCCCTATGGATCAGAGCGTCCCATTGAGAATAAATTGTGGAAATGAGTGTCCTGCGTACTTGATCCAGTGTCTGGTGGTATCGAATGAAGCCTTATTGGTCATTGTGTATGTATTTTTCTAGGAAAGAGTTAAGGCACAGGGCAGGGGTTTTTGTATTTTGAGGTTGCAGTTGATCAAAAAAATCAGGCGGTAGTTGGTGACATCCATAGTATCTGTGTGGGGTTTAGGAATGACACTGATGAAGACTGTATTCTCATCCAGAGGAATGGAGTGCCTCTCTTTTCAATGGTTAAAATGGTATACCAAGGGGGACTAGGTGTTCAGAGAACTTCTTATAGTAGTTATTGGCCCATCTGGACCCCAGGATTTGTTTGATTTGAAAGTTTAAGAATATCCTATTTTTGAAGGAGCATTGTGAAAATAAAAAAGTATGCCTATACGATAACAGAAACATTACCGCATCATCATTATTCTGTGCTAGTATATTTCTCACTACTATACTGCTAGCAATGGCCTTCATTTACATTCAGAAGTGAAATCTATTAATAAGGATATGATGCCCTTCTAACTAGAAATGGCATGATTATTGAAAACAGGGATTTATCTGGGGAAGATGACACATGATGGGGTCAAGGATGTATTCCTTCCCTAGTATGAAAGCTGTCCAAAGATGCTCTGAATGTTGTCCGAATTCTGCTGAATCAGCTGAAATTAAAGTCCTGGGTTTACCTGTAGGCACCTCCCAGCTTAACAAAATTATGATGGAGCAAAGTGGAAATTTATACAATGAACAGTAACTGCATCCTATCAGATGCACTGTTCTACAGTGCCACTGTATCCAGGCAGCCATGGATGCTGCAGCTGCCTAAATACAATATCCGGCACTGGAGTTTCTCCATCAGTGCTGTTTAGTGCGGATGTGGTAATCGACTGATTTTATGCTAGCCATACAAGGGCCATGTATTGGTAGCATGGGAATACAGTGCCAGCCTTCATACTAAGGTTTTAGTTTTGCCTTTTGCAGGATGAATGTAATTAGAATAGATTGCAGGTGATGATGAAGTGTATGATATCCCCACAAAATGTATCTCATATATGTGTTTGCTATGTAACTTTGTTTAAGTTAAATCTAGGTGGTTTCTTTGGTATTCATCAAATTTACCCGGTGATCCTGCCAGTTACCCTTCTGTGTTTTTCATTCTGACCATGGCAAGAACACTAGCAAATCCATGCTGCTGTGGTCAGTTTGCGCCTCCCCAATTCCTCTTTGGAGATACAGGTGGCCATGCTGATGTACGGCATGCCTTCAGTGGCCAAGCCCCCCCCCCCCCAAAAAAAAGCCCTGCAGTTTTGATTGACAGCGGCTCAGAGCTGGAGCTTCCCTGTCAAAGGAGAAGCTGCTGATACTAACAAAGCTCTGGAGAGGGAAGAGTTACATGTGGCTGTGTGTGCAATAATGCGATAATGATAGTCGCAAGAATACTGTGAGAGATCAGGAGCAGCACCCAAAAGGAATGATGCTTTCCTTATTGCTGTGGAATTTCAGTGTGAGCAAGGCAATTGTTTAATGTACGAGTGGCAAGGAGATTCTCATGGGGCCATTGCCACTCACCGCCAGGGGCACCGATATGTACAGATGTGCCAAGAGATGAAAATACTCCAATGACCGGCAGAAGATGCCATGTATCTGACTAATATCTTCCCTTTGTTATTGTTTACATCAATATTACACACTCTGTATGATGCGATAAATGCCTGTCCTCTTAGCACATAGACATACCCTTTGTGCGGAAGAGGGACCATATGAAAGTCTTGTAGTCACATGACTTCCATATAAAGCTCCAAAAAGAGGTATCAAATGTTTATACTTTACTGTATAAAAATCTATACAGTTATGGTACTTTACTACTATTTCATGTATATCTATGTACAGTACTTGTGAAGTAATAATGTCCCATATACATTAAGCCTTAGCACATAATGCACAATAATAAGAAGTGATGTGAGTGATTTACACACCATTACTACAGTCTTGGGGTGCAATGTTTAAACACAGAAATAGGAAGTACTTGCATGCATCAGTATTGGTAGTGGAATACAGGCATTTTTCAAAAAGTTGGAAATCCTTGGCCGATTGGTCATTGTTAGTGGAAAAAGCCTCCTACCTCTCCTATGCCATAGTGGAAAGAAAAGAAAGAAGGGATAAAAAAAAGGCACACAAACTGGAAAGATCAAGAAAACTCTGTAGGTTACGAACAACCAATCAGATTGTGTCCCTCATTGGAACATGGGAGAAATGGATTACCTACATGGGCCATAAACAAGGGAAACCTGTTATGGAGAAATGTGGAGGCTTCCTTTGGTGACCAATTTATAAAAAAAATTCTGGCTGACTAATATCTGTTAAGTGAACAATGATTTAATGTCCTTATCATTAATGTTAAACATGGGTGAACATACAGTGGAAAGTGTCCCTAACCCAGGGCTCCTGCTAACCTCTGACTAACCATGCTGACAATTCTCTACACATATCACTGTACTAATTCTTACAAATGCTTTCACAGTAAACATCTGTTTCACATTAATTGGTATTAGAACATTGGGGTTCTATTAGGATATCAGGGTAACAAATCCACTTAGGAGAGAAAAAAACACTACAGGGTTTTGCCTTTATTGAGGTCTAGTGACGTTCAATTGTTCTGCTTTAAAAGTCTCTGTAAACTATTAGATCTGACCACTTACCATCTTGGTTCCCCCATTCCCAGTCAGGTCCTCGCACCACTTTGGCACCCTGGAAAATTCCTTTAAGCACTAAGCGCGGCAAGCCTTGGCGAGGTGTCAATGAGACCCTACAAAGGGAAAAAAATAAAACAAGATGTCTGGGTATTAACAAATTTAAAGAAAACCTGTTAGGATGGATGTTACCTGTCTAAGAGGTGACTTTTTTCCCATAGCTGCAGTTCCCCACTGCCCTACACTATGAAGCAGTGCAAGGTGTGTGGAAGACACATCCTAGGACAACTTAAGTGGCTGTACCTGGCACTGGAACTAGCACAATCAAGCAACCTCCAGAGCTGGGTGGGAGACCCTGCGGAGACATGCAATAGCTGCACTCATAGGTTTTCTTAAAATAAAACAGAATAAAGCAGTAAGCTTTATTAAAGATAAAGCATAATAGCATTAAACAACACAACCCTACAGGTAAGGGTCCATGCACAATTTTGGAGACATTCTTCTTAAGAGTTAAACCACCAAACCAGTTAGTAACTCTGGTGGTGAGATCTCTAAGTTTCTGGGTTTGCTGTGCATATTACAAGAAGTTCAAAATCTCCATAAAGGCATTTATTTAATACAAGGAATGCAAAAAAGTGATTGGAACATGCAACGGTGGGTGAGAACACCCACCATTGCAAATCATGTACACCCTTTATACAGTTGTGGTCATAAGTTTACATAGCCTGGCAGAATTTATGATTTCATGGCCATTTTTCAGAGAACATGAATGATAACACAAAAACATTTCTTTCACTCATGGATAGTGTTTGGCTGAAGCCATTTATCATCAATCAACTGTGTTTACTCCTTTTAAATCATAATGACAACATAAACTACCCAAATGACCCTGATCAAAAGTTTACATACCCCAGTTCTTAATACTGTGTATTGCCTCCTTTAACATCAATGACAGCTTGAAGTCTTTTGTGGTATTTGTGGATGAGGCTCTTTATCTTCTCAGATGGTAAAGCCGCCCATTCCTCTTGGCAAAAAGCCTCCAGTTCCTGGAAATTCTTGGGCTGTCTTGCATGAACTGCACATTTGAGATCTCCTCAGAGTGGCTCAATGATATTCAGGTCAGGAGACTGAGATGGCCACTCCAGAACCTTCAAATTATTCTGCTGTAGCCAATGACAGGTCGACTTGGCCTTGTGTTTTGGACCATTGCCATGTTAGAATGTCCAGTTACGTCCCATGTGCAGCTTCCTGGCTGATGAATGCAATGTTCCTCCAGTATTTTTGATAACATACTCTGCATTCATCTTGACATCAATTTTGACCAAATTTCCTGTGACTTTATAGCTCACACATCCCCAAAACATCAGCTATCCACCTCCGTGTTTCACAGGCCTTGTTGACTCCTCTCCAAATGTAGGGTTTATGGTTGTGGCCAAGAAGCTCAATTTTGGTCTCATCACTCCAAATGACTTTGTGCCAGAAGGTTTGAGGCTTGTCTCTGTGCTGTTTGGCGTATTGTAAGCGGGATACTTTGTGGCATTTGCGTAGTAATGGCTTTCTTCTGGCGAATCTACCATGCAGCTCATCTTTCTTCAAGTGCCTCCTTATTGTGCATCTTGAAACAGCCACACTACATGTTTTCAGAGAGTCCCGTATTTCACCTAAAGTTATTTGTGGGTTTTTCTTTGCACCCTGACAATTTTCCTGGTAGTTGTGGCTGAAATGTTAGTTGGTCTACCTGACCGTGGTTTGGTTTCAACAGAACCCCTCATTTTCCACTTCTTGATTAGCGTTTGAACACTGCTGATTGGCATTCTCAATTCCTTGAATATCTTTTATATCCCTTTCCTGTTTTATACAGTTCAACCTTTTCCCACAGATCCTTTGACAATTCTTTTGCTTTCCTCATGACTCAGAATCCAAAAACGTCAGTGCAGAACTGGATGAAAGATGCAAGGATCTGTTAGGAAGGCAGAAACTCATTGACCTGCGCACACACTAATTAAAAGCAAACAGATCACAGGTGAGGATGGTTACCTTTAATAGCCATTCAAACCCCTTTGTGTCAACCTGTGTGCATGTTATCAGGCCAAAATCACCAGGGCATGTAAACTATTGATCAGGGTCATTTGGGTAGTTTCTGTTGCCATTATGATTTAAAAACAGTAAACACAGTTGATTGATAAAAAATGGCTTCAGCCAAACACTAACCATGAGTGAAAGAAATGATTTTGTGTTATCATTCATATTCTCTGAAAAATGGACAAGAAATTATAAACTCTGCCAGGGTATGCAAACTTATGAGCACAACTGTATATGACCAAGTTTCAGCTTCAAATCTGTGCATTCAATCAATTAAAAAAAAGATGAAAACATTAGAACAAAGCCAGATACATCAACAAATTGCAAAGAAACTACAAGTGCTTGTACACGTTACAGCTCCTCTGACTGCATTATCATTGTGCATGGAATGGCCGACCTCCTGCCATTGCCGCCTCCTCTCTGTCATCAACGAGCCTGTCCTCCTTTTGTCTCATCTACACTGCAGTTATCCTGCAAATGTGTTCATTGCAATTGGTGCTGTGATTTTGGACTGTTTCTCCTTAACCGAAAGAGCACTACAGGTCACTCTCAGCACTGCTCATTTCCAGTTTTTACAGTAGATTATCTTTTGCCAAGCAATGCTAATAACCTCTGGGATTGTCTCCGCTGCTCATTTCACAACATGCCAATTAGTGAAGGACAAAATGTATCAATTACAAACTGCAACAATTATCTCTCTGCCAAAAGCGTTTAACAAACGAATGAAGAACAGTTTAAATATAAAAAAAAACAACATGGTTGTTTTTTATATAATAAAAGGTCAGCTTTGTTTGAATTATTGCACGTCCTGTCCATTGCCCAAAACTAGGACATCCAGGTCTCTCTACATGGTGCTAGATGGGACTGGATACAATTAAGAACAGATTGGCTGCCAAACATTACAATCATTTTTTTTCTAGATACTTGCAGGGAAGCTATTGAGTTCATTGTGCAGTTCGGCAACATCTCTTAATTCCTTCATTTAGACGCATGTCTCCCTCTACTGGTAAGATCTGCACATGCAGATTTAGAACTAGAAAAGTATTGTAGTTAAAAAAAACTGGCATGTGTAATCACTGATTTCCAAATGGTCTTCAATAAGAAAGGGCTAAGCCCACAGCCGCGTTTTTTAAAATTAGAACTCGGGCCAAAACAATTTCTTTGGTTTTGGATAATTGGTGAGGAGAGGAGGGAAGCTAAACTTTCTTAAAGTGGTTGTAAACCCTCGCCCACAACTTTATCCCATTTAAATCAGCATAAAAAACATATTGAACACTGCTTGTAGATGTCTCCTTACTTGCTCAGTGTTGTTGTAATCTGTCCTTTTCTTTATAATGACGTCATTAGCACATGCTCAGTTCTCCCCTGATTTCCGGCACGCTCTCTGTGTGCTTATCTGTCCATAGATAGGATGCCGTGACTCTAATTTACATAACCTGCAGCACAACACTCAAATCCCACAGGACTGCAGAATCCTTCCAAGCCTCCTCCTACACCCCATGTGACCATGTTACATCACATGGAGCGTAAACCTGGCATCGGACTACATATTAAAGTCTTATCAGCTCCAGATGACAACACTGACACAGAGATAACATTAGAATATCTCACAAGTAAATACTGTGCTGTAAAACAAGTCGGCTATGAGTAGTGGAGAAGGGTTGCCATAGAAACGCTGGATCGAGGAAGAGGCTTGGCTAACAGTACAGGAAGGGCTACATGTAAGGGCAAAAGTATAATCCACTGTAGACTCAGGAAACCATACCTAAGATGGCGCTGCCTTACTCCTGGAAACATGATCTTTTAAAGTTTCTTAAAAAAGTAAGTAATATGCGATTTGGGCTGAATTACAATGGCTATAGTTTGATAATAACTTAATCTACTGTACTAAATGAATAGAAGCATCGGAGTGGGAGAGTTTACGTCCTCTTTATAAGTCCAGCCAAACGAGTTGGTGGTTGAGGGTGGACAAGCACTGGTAGTGAATGTGAAGTGATGTCACCTTGCCAATGACAAAACAGAGATGAGCTTGATTTGTTTTGTTTTTAATATATTTTTTTTAATTTCTCAAAGAAGTTTTGTTTTATTTTTCTAATACATTATCATATAACCACTGACACCCTTATCGATGGTCAGAAAAAATAGCTGACAAGGAGGCTCGTGAAAGAGAACAGTGGGGAATTGAGAGGTGAAGGGAATGCAATGGAGGAAGTACTGTAAACCTATTGAAGAATTCCAGGTATGAATTTTTTTTAGCATAGTTGTTACTACAGTGATGTCCAGCTTCTGCTGGGATCCAACAGGAATGGTATATGCATACTTATATTGGCCCAAGCTGGATCAATGGAACTATGTTATAAAATCCATACCTGAAATTCAGCTTTAAATGGCTATCATTGGGGCTACCAGTATAAATGATACTTTGTAAGGGAAATGTAATTTGCCAGGATTACTATTGTTTCTCACTTAACAAGCACTATAGCCACGGGCCTACCCTGCCTTCATCCATCTGCACAAATGTGCACAGTAGCCCAAACTTTCAAGTTTGTAAAAATATCTTTCCTTAGAAAACGTGTTTTGTTGCTGGCTGCTTCCTATATTTCCACTAGGCATTTAATCTTTGTAGGCAGAGTTCTATGATCACAGTATACACTTTCAATTAATAACATCAGCATTGTGCTACCTGTGTGCTGTCCATCTCTTTCAACATCTTCCTGGATTATCTGCATGCTCTGCAGCTTCTCCTCTGCTTATTCCTTTGGTCTACTTTCGATATCTAAGAACTACAAATCCCATGGTACCTTGCTGCCTGCAATCAGTAATGATCTGATGTGATTCCTGTATTAATTTTCCCTCTTGAAATGGCTCCTCTCTGCACATCTGTAGTTCAGAAGACGGGCTCTGTGCAATGTGTGACACAGCAGCACATGTTCACAGGCCATAGTGAATACATTTCAAAGAAGTAGATGTGTGGGATTTTTCACAAAGCAAGTTTACAAACGAATAAGGGCGGGCTTGAAATAAACTGAAACAGAATGTGGAAATCAACATAGGTCAGGGAGCTATTCAGAACAAACTTAAGCATTTGCTGAGAAGACAGATTGTCCATGTGCTGAGGAAAAGACCTGACATAGTCGCCAATACTATACATGGCCGTGCTTGTTGGCACAGAAATGCGCGCATACGCACATATGTATGCGTTGGCACAAACATGTGCACTGGTGCATGTTAATACGCACCTGTTGCCAAGACTGGTACCAAATGCCCTATAAAAGGACAGTGGCTGCACTTAAGAGTTTTCTGGAGGATCCTTAGCTACCAGTGCTCCTTGTGCCTGTGTATACTGCATTCCTTGGACCTCCTGTTACCAACCTGGCTTGTTTCTGGACTTTGATGCTGCCTGACTCCTGGTTTTGACCCAGACTTACTCTGAAAGGTTCTGCTTCTCCTGCCCTACCGTGTATGACTCTGGCCTATTACCCTACTAATTTTCTGCCTGCTCCACCTGATTCCTGCGCATGACCTTGGCTACTGTTCCTAACCATGATTCAGCCCTCTCTCTAGCTTGCCTCTCTATGTATGACCTCGGCTTCTTTCCTGACTACGCCTCTTCAGCCCGGCTTTGCCAGTCTGACCAAGCTTCTACCTCGGGTGCCATCCTGCTTGTGGCCGCTGCCTTGGTACTGCTGCATCTCCAAGGGCAACAGAAGTCCTGTCATCAGTCCTGACAGACCAGCTGACAGCTATCCAGTGGACTCCGCTGCAAGCAACCTCCAGCAGAGCTACTTAACAGGCGCCCCTGCACTCACTTTTCTCATCTCCAGGGGTGCTTGGCGCTCAGCCGCAAGGAAAGCTCCCTCGTCAAGTCGGCCTCAGACCAGGTATATGAATATGAGAGCAGAGATCTCTTATTTTTGTTAGTACCAAGGGTCATATTAAAATTGGAATTTCCAATTGGCCTCCTGATGGTTGGTGTTCATCTGCTGCAACTGTTTTTAATTGACCAGTCAGGTTAGGATTAGATACAGTTAGGGTCAGTGTGCAAGTCAAGAGCAGACAGAAATGTCACTGTCACTATTTGTTTTTGAGGCAGCAAACTCTGGGGCTGTGATCCTGACCGTTCCTTCACTACTTGCCAAAGTACTAACTCAAACAGGCATGAGTACATCAGATGTCCAGACACTTTGCTGGCTGAATTCTGGCCCCTGGTCTGTAACTTGCTATGTAATAAAAGATCGGACTGACAGTTCCCAAACTTACAACTTCAAGAGCAAGTCTGCATTGACAATTTGTTAAATATATTAGGCAATTCCTGCAGGGTGCTGCAATAGGAGTTTATTTTCTTTGCCATCTGAACTGAAAATGAAGAGACTGGAAACAGGGTCCGTTAAGCCTGTCATCTGTGAATGATGTGCCTTCTAGGAAGAATGATCATGCTACATTAATACAATTAACTGACTTCTGCTTAAGAGAGTGTTGCTGTTTCCATTAGCAGTTTCATTAGCTCCACTAGTGCTGTGAATTTCAGCAGTAGGATTTGATTTGCAGCCAAGATTCTCGCCATCCCGCAGTGATATCTGTGAATTGATCATCTGTCTGTAGTGGCAGCAGTAACACTCCATGCAGGTGGTAGCCTGGTTTGGCTGTCACACTAATCACCTCTGATTTCTAGTGTGACCAAAGACTGCACAGAAACAGGCACCAGAGCTCAGGAAGTCATCTGTAATTCTGAAAAGCTGTATTTCATAGCAAATCAGCCAACTTAATTCTTATAGTTCTAAGCACAGCACAATAAAAATCAACACGTTAGCAATGGATGAATGGTCCTCAGCCTCAGCATGGTCCTCAGCTTACCCACTGGCCTCTTAAGACATTTTTGCACCATGTCTGACGGTACAATTTAAGATCTACTCCAAGCAAACATCATTCCCTATAGTTTAAAACAAATGTGTTTTGTTTTTGTATGTAATCTATTTAATATGTTTAGGGCTAAAAATAAAAGTGTATTTATTATTTTTAGTCAAACAGGAAATTCTGATTTCTAACCACTTCATCCCCGGAAGGATTTCCCACATTAGGACCAGAGCACTTTTTGCGATTCGGCACTGCATCGCTTTAACTGACAATTGCGTGGTCGTGCGACGTTATACCCAAACAAAATTTGCGTCCTTTTTTTTCCCACAAATAGAGCTTTCTTTTGGTGGTATTTGATCACCTCGGCATCACTTCTGATCACTGCTATGAACAAAGAAAGAGCAACAATTTTGCAAAAAAAAAAAAAACAATATTTCTTACTTTTTGCTAAAATACATATCCCCAAAAAAAATATAAAAACTTCACTGGAAGAAGATGCCAGCATGTGGCACTGTCAGGAAAAACAGGAAGGGCTTTCATCAAAGGCTCGTCAATATGAAGTTGAGAAGAGGGCAGACGGCGAGTCTGCAAAACGAGGAAATTCTGGCAGTGAAGTGGAAGGACAGAAGAGAGGTCTACATGCTGTCTTCAATAATAATGTTTACAATAATACCTATGTGGAAATCCCAAGAAGGAATAGCCCCATCCAAAAGCCGACATGTATCCATGAATACAATTTGTACATGGGGGGAGTCAACTTTAACGACCAAATGCTGGAACCCTACCTTGCCACCCGAAGGAAAATACCATTTGTACAAAAAAGTAGCAATTTATTTTTTCAATTGGCCATATACAGTTCCTATATAATCTACAGAAACTCCACCGAAAACCCCCAACCCTTCCTTGGCTACCAGGAGGAAATTATCACTGCCCTTCTATTCCCAAATGGCCCACCAGAAAACATTAGATCCGATGTTCTTAGTAGACTATCCGAACGCCATTTCCCTGATAAAATCCCTCCCAGACCATGAGGCCAAAGACGGCAGAAAAAAATGTAAGGTGTGTACCAGTGGAGGAGTTAGAAGAGACACCTCTTAAAATTGTCCCCAGTGCCCTTCCCAACCAGGCCTCTGCATAGGTGACTGTTTCCGCCGTTACCATACTTCCCTAAATTATTAGTGAAGTATGGTAAACGTAATCCTCAGTTCCTCACCCCCCTTATGCCACTGCATGCTCCTGAACTGACCCAGGCTTGTTATTTGACCATGCCTTTGCCTGCCACTTTTGTACATCCCTCTGCCTGCTCCGGAACTGACCCTGGCTTGTTATTCGACCACGCTTCTGCCTACCGATTCGGTACATACCTCTGCCTGATCTGGAACTGACCCTGGACTGTTATTCGACCACGCTTCTGCCTACCCATCCGTCTTCGCACCAGCTTATTGTCAGGTCCCAGTCAAGGTCTAGTCCGTCTCCATACATGGCTTAGCC
>BLSH010166948.1:2368520-2390011 GCA_018402905.1 Glandirana rugosa | reverse complement strand
CCCCCCCCCCCCCCCCCCCCCCCACCATCCCCACCTCCTTTTCAAACTCCAAGAAATTAGATTGCAATAAAGTATAACAGTAACAAAGTTTCTCATTAATCGTTAACTATGGATCCTCAAACCTTATTTGAAAAGCTCATAGGAAAATTCACATCTTATGTATCCAATAGGAGGGATACAAAAGTCGCTGAGTAGTCATATTCTACCAGCTTTTAGATGTCCGCTGCCAATCACTGCAGATGAACAGACCCCATAAAATCGTTGTAAATCACAATAAGACGATGGCCTTAAGATTAGGCCGATGAACTCTGGTAATGGTCTGTGATGCACAGGCTTCAGCCACGTGTTGCCTTGTTACATCACGTAAAACATAATATCCAAATACCGGTGCCCATGTGCAGGCCTGTAATCCCTGAACACCGTGTAGAGAAAGTACTCGGGTCTCACTAGATAATACTCTGAGATCCAATGCAGGCAGGTCTTTGAGTGGGATTGGTCTTTAGAATAAATATACATACAGTAACGTGCAAAGGAAAACCCATGCATGCAACCATGAAGGGAGTGTTTTAACTCAGACTAGCAAATGTGTGCCCAATCCTTACTGGATTAATTTAGACAGCAGGTGGAAGCTGTCATTTGAGTTTGCAGTACTTTTATGTAAATTGTTTGGGTTTGATCTATGCATGCATTATGTCTTAATAGTAATCTTGGAAGAAAAACATAAAAGGTAAATTATTTTTTGGTTTGATTGTAGATCATACTCTATTTATGCACATAGCTACACGGAAGGAAAACAATAAGAATAGTTGGGGGAGGAGGGGTTGTAGTGTGTAATGACATCATCAGTGATGACAACACGACAGATGCTTTAGTAGGCCTGGAGAATGAGATATAGAAGTACACAAAGTGTATGAAGGAATTGAGCAGGCCATGTCAATGTAGTGCCAAAAAAAAAGGGGGGGGGGGTGGAGCGAGGTTATGGGACTAAACATATAAAGAATGGTTGAGGAAGCGTGGAGGTTTAGTTGCATAGACAGACCTGAGGACAGCAGGATATATGGGTGAGGGATGGAGAGACAATCATTGAGCTGTAAACGGAAAGAAGTGGTAAGCAACAAATTTCAGATTCATTGACAGAAAAGGGGGCAAGCAAGATGTCAGAAGCCATAAAGCACATAAGTGCAGAGTCTTTCTAGATTGGGGTGAGGAGAGAAGGTGGTGAGCAGGGGCGATCCATCCATTAAGGGCGCACGGGCACCGCCCCCTCTGTCCTCGCCACCTCCTCTATGCTGTGGATAGATTCATGCATCTACATCTTTTAAAATGTAACATGAAAACAGTGTCACGTATTTGTATATACTGTATTTCAGTATGTAAGCTCCGTTTACTGTTAAAAATAAGTGTCAAATTAAAAACTCCGGTGGGTGTAAAACGATGTCCGCTAGCCACCTTCTATCTGTATCCTTAGTGCAGACTAGTGCGGGTGTAGCAACATGGCGGAGAAGGAATGTCACTTCTGGTTTCCATTTTTGTGGTGTTATCAATTAATGACGCTACAACGGACACCGCTCGCTGCCTGACGGCTGCCCGTCTGCTCCTAGATGCGGTAAGTGTGGGTACCCCTCTGGTCATACTGTATTCCCCGCTGGTCATACTATATACTCCTCTGGTAATGCTGTATATACTCCTCTGTTGATGCTATATACTCCTCTGGTAATGCTGTACAGTTGTGCTCATAAGTTTACATACCCTGGCAGAATTTATGATTGCTTGGCCATTTTTCAGAGAATATGAATGATAACACAAAAACATTTTTTTCACTCATGGTTAGTGTTTGGCTAAAGGTAACCATCCTCACCTGTGATCTGTTTGCTTTTAATTAGTGTGTGTGTATAAAAGGTCAATGAATTTCTGGACTCCTGACAGACCCTTGCATCTTTTATCCAGTGCTGCACTGACGTTTCTGGATTCTGAATCATGGGGAAAGCAAAAGAATTGTCAAAGGATCTGCAGAAAAAGGTAGTTGAACTGTATAAAACAGGAAAGGGATATACAAAGATATCCAAGGAATTGTGAAATGCCAATCAGCAGTGTTCAAACTGTAATCAAGAAGTGGAAAATGAGGGGTTCTGTTGAACTCAAACCACAGTCAGGTAGACCAACTAAAATTTCAGCCACAACTGCCAGGAAAATTGTTTTGGATGCAAAGAAAAACCCACAGATAACTTCAGGACTCTCTGAAAACATGTGGTGTGGCTGTTTCAAGATGCACAATAAGGAGGCACTTGAAGAAAGATGGGCTGCATGGTCGAGTCGCCAGAAAAAAGCCATTATTACGCAAATGCCACAAAGTATCCTGCTTACAATACGCCAAACAGCATAGAGACAAGTCTCAAACCTTCTGGCACAAAGTAATTTGTAGTGATGAGACCAAAATGTAGCTTTTTGTCCACAACCAAAAAAATCTACATTTGTTAAGGAGTCAACAAGGCCTGTGAAACACGGAGGTGGATCGCTGATGTTTTGGGGATGTGTGAGCTACAAAGGCACAGGAAATTTGGTCAAAATTGATGGCAAGATGAATGCAGTATGTTATCAAAAAATACTGGAGGAACATTTGCATTCATCAGCCAGGAAGCTGCGCATGGGACGTACTTGGACATTCCAACATGACAATGATCCAAAACACAAGGCCAAGTCGACCTGTCATTGGCTGCAGCAGAATAAAGTGAAGGTTCTGGAGTGGCAATCTCAGTCTCCTGACTTCAATATCATACCATTTCTTGGCCATTTTTCAGAGAATATGAATGAGAACACAAAAACATTTCTTTCACCCATGGTTAGTGTTTGGCTGAAGCCTTTTATTATCAATCAACTGTGTTTTACTCATTTGCGTAGTAATGGCTTACTTCTGGCAACTCGACCATGCAACCTATCTTTCTTCAAGTGCCTCCTTATTGTGCATCTTGAAACACCCACACCACATGTTTTCAGAGTCCTGTATTTCACCTGAGGATATCTGTGGGGTTTTCTTTGCATGCCAAACAATTTTCCTGCCTGAAATTTTAGTTGGTTGACCGTGGTTTAGTTTCAACAGAACCCCTCATTTTCCACTTCTTAATTGGCATTCTCAATTTCTTGGATATCTTTTTATATCCCTTTCCTGTTTTATACAGTTAAACTACCTTTTCCTGCAGATCCTTTGACAATCCTTTTGCTTTCCCCATGACTCAGAATCCAGAAACATCAGTGCAGCACTGGATGAAAGATGCAAGGGTCTGTCAGGAGTCCAGAAACTCATTGGCCTTTTATACACACACACTAATTACAAGCAAACAGATCACAGATGAGGATGGTTACCTTTAATAGCCATTCAAACCCCTTTGTGTCAACTTGTGTGCATGTTATCAGGTCAAAATCACCAGGGTATGTAAACTTTTGATCAGGGTCATTTGAGTAGTTTCTGTTGTCATTATGATTTAAAAAGAGTAAACACAGTTGACTGATAATAAATGGCTTCAGCCAAACACTAACCATGAGTGAAAGAAATGTTTTTGTGTTATCATTCATATTCTCTGAAAAATGGCGACAGCAAAAATGTATGTTAAAAAGTCTAATTAGTCCTCCTAGTTCTCCTGGACTAAAGCATATTCAGGCCCCATTTCACATCTCTGTATTTCCAATCACACAGCACAGAAAACACGTGCTATACGGGTAAATGTTAATGGCACCCCAAGAACGTGTAGCGGGTGCACATTTGTCGTGTGTTTTGTTACGCTGCAAACTCATCAAAAAGCATGGTAAAAGAACGTGCCATGCTCCACTCCAAAAAAAGTACAGGAGCTTCTTTGTGGCATTTGTCATGTGTAGGGTAGGCTATTCAAGTGAATGGATTACTCTACGTGTGACGCATGTTAACACATGGAAAAAGGTGCAAAAAATGCGAGCAGGAACGCAAGTTCCCATTATGCGCAGATGTGAATGCAGCCTTAGTGTCTATGTCGTAGAGATGAGAGAATAGGATGGCTTAAAGTGTAAAAAAATGGACCCTGTTCCTTGTGCTGTATAATTTGATCCCCTGTATTACCTGAAATACCTGACTGATCCTGCCTGGTTCTGCTCTCACCTCTCTGTAAACTGACCACGGTTTATCATGGCTGCTGAGCCCTGGCACCATGGTCAGTTTACATGCCTCCATCATCCCTAGCTCTCCTCTGTCCTCCTCTCCCCCTCCCACCCTGCCTGTCAGCTCTGTCCGCTCCCTGCCCCTTCCCCTCCTGCTGGTAAAGTAACTGAGCGTGTATGCTACAATCCCCTCTGTTAAAGTAACTGATGTGCCCCAGTGTATGTTTTTTGAAAAAAATACACCTTTATATACCTTATTTCAGAGTGCCGCTCGGCGCTCACGTGACCAGCTGCCTCTCTCCTCCAGGCTGACGTCAGGTAGGATTCCCAGCCCCACTCGCTGTAGCTGTCAGACCTGGAGAGGAGAGAGGTGGCCAGTCACGTGGGCGCTCTGAAATGAGCTATATAGCGGCTTACTTTTTCAAAAAACATACACCAGTTACAATAACAGAGGGGATTGTAGCATACATGCACAGTGGCTTAACAACCACTTCAAAGTGTAAGTTCACTTTTACAGAATATCTGTAAGGTGAACATACACTGGACCCCTTCCCATTGCACTGGGTCCCGCTGTACCTGAAGCTGGCGATCACTGACCAATCGTATAGCCGCTGCACGGTCCAGGGATTTGAAATCCCCACGGCTTTCTCTCCTATTCGCCTGCGGTGACAGGACGGGCTACGCGGGTTCTGATTCATCGGCGCCGACCAATTAGAATGCTCCTAAACGTACCCTCTTACAAGGTACGCTTTGGAGATTATGCTGTGGGGGATTTCTAAGCCCCGGACCGTGAGGCGGCAACCCTATGTCTGCTAGTGGGAGATCGCAGCGCACCAGGTCGGGGGGGGGGGGGTCCTGTGTAAGTTCCCCTTACAGATTTTTCCCTTTAAGCAGCTTAGCAAAAAGGTAACGGGGGAGCACATTTCTCGCAGATTAACAGGTATTTTTCTGTGCTTGCAGGGTCTTTAAAATGGATAGAATATGGAGAAGTATGCATGTATTGCAGAGATGTACTGCATTATGTTTTATTTTTTGCCCTGATATACACTTTATAACATGATGCTGTATAATACACTTTATAACATGATGCTGTATACATGTGAATGTTCATTGGTTACCTACAGTTAGTGTCATAAACAATCTACATGTGAACACTGTAGTTTGGGTCCATTGAAAACCTAAAAGTACAACTAAAGGCAACATATATATTTTAGTAAATCCTCATATAAATACCTGAAAGTTACACATGGTAATAAACATAATAACTGAAATGATTATTTTCCTACCATATAGCTGCAACTGTGGTCTCTAATCCCCTATTCATTTCTCTTTTGCTGTATATGGTTAGTAATGATGGGAGGAGTTCAGCAGAGCTCAGATGTAATTTCCTTTCAGTGAACTAGCTTCTCTATCTCCCAGTCCTCCTGCCTCCTATCATGCTCAGTCTATTTTACATAACACACACCCATCTGCCAATCAATAGCTGGGTGTGTGTTATGTAAAACAGGCACAAGTCAGTACAGGTTAGTTTGCACACAGATCAGTCTATTAATCTGTGTGCTTCTCCCTGCCTGCTCTCCTCTGGTAATTTGTAAACTGACAGAACAAAATCCAACCTAGGAGCTGGCTGTATAGATAGAGCAGTGGGCGGGCAAAGGCAGGAGTGGGCAGGGCTTCACTGGGCGATGGTAGGCGGAGCCTAATCAGGACCTCTGTGTAGAATGAATGCCTGAGATTTCCATGTACTACAAGAGCACCTCCCCCAGTGATGTCAGGACGTTTCTGCAGGGAGATAGCACGAAAAACGAGATAACAGGCAAACCTGAGGCAATATGAAAACCAGGAAGTAAAGTTGTCCCCTCATTAAAGGAAGTGCACATGAGAGCTGGGGACAAGGTAGATATCTCAACATCTTTACTGCTTTTTGCAAAACAATCAGTGACATGTTTAACAGACTGTATAGGTTCATAACATATTGATTTTATCATTTTGACCATAGTTCTTCTTTAAGACTCCAGATAAGTAAAGGTAACAAACAGGTAATAAATGTTATTTACAAAGCTAATTATTTGGAATTGCAATTAGCCAGTAAGGTATAGAAAGGCAGAATTAAGTGTATGTCGGTGTGCAGTGGGTTAACTGAAAATAGAAACTGACCTTTCACCAGTTTAAGACACACCTAAAAGTAAGACGACCCCCACAAGTATGCTTGGACAACCTAGAATCTATATGAAAAATTACATCTTAGATCACAAAAGAATGAGAAGTACTGTAGATGGCATGCAAACAACAAGCATGCACGATTTTCAGGAAGTGCCTGAATGCCTTGCAGAGATTGTCCTGCTCATTGGACAATCATTCCAAGGCTTGCTTCATTTCCCACATTGTGAATGGAAAGAGCCCCTGTGCACCAATGCTGGAGGGAAGGTCGCTAAATCTCCCGTGTTTTTGAATAGATATTTGCATATTCAGCCTAACGCCTAGCAAAAAAACAAAGCAAAAAATCATAACACAGAAGCAAGAAAATCAAAAACTGACAGTTACAGTTCTTAAAGACAGCTGGTAAAGTGCCTACTATTAGCTACAGCTGCCTGCAATTTCCTGTTCTTACCTTTTCGCCCATTGATGTCTCCCAAGAACTGCACGAGCGAATAGGAAAAAAGCACACCAATATTGCTGTGCTGTTGCTGAGGATTTCCTAAGGTGTCATGACGAGGATAGGCTTTTGCGCTGTCATTGGATTTCCTAGAGATCGGATCAGGACACAGCAGAAAGATATGATCCCCTTGCACAGATTAAGTCCTATAATTCCACCATGGTATAGCACCATTAGCTGATTGTAGCTGGGCAAAACATAAGAGCCAAAGAAAAAAAAAAAGCCCTGCTGGGCAAGCAAGACATGAGCCACAGTGTAGCTAGCAGAGCCTTGAATCAGGCTGTGAATGGGCAGATAGTGAGGACAGAAGTGCAATAACCCCAGGGCTTTTCATTCTTTTGTCCTGTAGCTGGGAAAATAAAGAAGGAGCACTAGACTGTAGTAGTCTTGGCTACCCCTGGCGAGAGAGCCGGGCACGGCACACAAGGCATGCTCAACACACAGATGTCACAGTAGAAGGGATCTGGGAAGCAAGACTTGAGAAAGGGACGTTCATTTGACACACACTGGCGCCTCCTCTCATTGTCAATGCAAATCTGCAGCATTAACAGACATGTGTGACAGACGGAGGCTGCAAGTCACATCTAATGTGATAACAGACATTTAATAAATTTCTCTACATGCACCTAAATGATTACCGTACAGCAAAAACTGAGCAATATTATTACATGAGCAGCACGTGCTACAAACACCAGTTTACAGATATACTTAAAGTGATACTAAAGTCTTGTTTTTTTATTTGTTAAAAATAACAAACATGTTATACTTACTTGCTCTGTGTAATGGTTTTGACCAGAGCAGCCCAGATCCCCCTCTTCTCGGGTCCCTCTTTGGTGCTCCTGGCCCCTCCCTCCTGTTGAGTGCCCCTAGAGCAAGCAGTTTTCTATGGGGGCACCCAAGCCAAGCAACAGCTCCGTGTGTCCATTTAGACACGGAGCCATCCACCCCCTCTGTCTCCTCATTGGCTCACTGACTTTGATTGACAGCAGCAGGAGCCAATGACACTTCCCAGCCAATGAGGAGGGAGAGTCCAGGACAGCCGAGTCTCTCGTGCACCATCGCTGGATCCAGAGGGGCTCAGGTAAGTATTAGGGGGGCTGCTGCACACAGATGGTTTTTTATCTTAATGCATAAAAAACCTTCTGACTGTACAACACCTTTGCCGGGAGGACGTCTATAGATGTCCTCCCATTTGGCTCGTGCTGGGCACGCTCCCGCGGGTGCGAGCGGTGTGCACGCGCGCTGCGGGAGCGTGCCCGCGGGTTGGACGGACCCGATGTCTGCCGGAGACCCGCGATCTCCTTCCAGAGAGCCGGAACGGGGAACCGCCGATGTAAACACGGCGGTTCCCCGTTCTGTGAGGGGGGGGCATGACAGATCTACTGATCCCTGTCACTGGGATCAGTTAGATCTGTCATGCCCCTGCCAAGCCCGCCCCCCCCCACAGTTAGAACACACCCAGGGAACATAGTTAACCCCTTCACTGCCCCCTGCAGGTTAACCACTTCACTGCTAATGACATTTATACAGTAATCAGTGGATATTTACATTTCTGATCGCTGTATAAATGTCACTGGTCCTAAAAAAGTGTCAAAAACGTCCGACATGACCGCCGCAATATCGCAGTCCCGATAAAAATCGCAGATCGCCGCCATTACCAGTAAAAAAATAAAAATAAATAAAAACGCCATAAACCAATGTCCATAGTTTGTAAACGCTATAACTTTTGCGCAACCCAATCAATATATGCCGATTTTGATTTTTTTTTACCAAAAATATGTAGAAGAATATATATCGGTCTAAACTGATGAATACATTTGTTTTTTTATTTTTTATTTTTGGATATTTATTATAGCAAAAAGTAAAAAATATTGTTCTTTTTTCAAAATTGTCGCTTCTTTTTTGTTTATAGCGCAAAAAAAAAAAAAATGCAGAGGTGATCAAATACCACCAAAAGAAAGCTCTATTTGTGGGAAAAAAAGGACGCCAAGTTTGTTTGGGTACAATGTCGCACGACTGCGCAATTGTCATTCAAAGAGTGACAGCGCTGAAAACTGAAAATTGGTCCGGGCAGGAGGGGGGTTTAAATGCCCAGTAAGGAAGTGGTTAAAGTCTTAGTCCACCTTGGGGATTGTGACACCATCCGGGTGAGTTAATTTGAGTTTTTGAATTTTTTTCTTTACATCTAGATCCATTATTAGATATGTGGACCCTTTGTAATTAAGTATTTTGTATTATATTTTATCATTTATTATATTTTATATATATTTTTTTTTTTTCTTCCAGGTCATGGCTTGGGTGTTACAGTGTACTCAAACTGAATGGTTAATTGATTGAATAATTGACAATTGGTGAATTGATTGAATAATTGATTGAATCCCCATTCGGTCACATATATATATATATATATATATATATATATATATATATATATTGTCCAATCTGGCAGTCCAGAGTAGCGTAGCTCTGAGGAAGGGGGTGCGCCCCCGAAACGAGTCAGCTTTTATCCTGCCTTGTGCCTTGATTTTATGTCTTGTCTTCATATGGCTCTGTGATGCCGATTTTGTGAGTATCCATTTTTAACCATTTTATTCCCATTAAATTATCTATGGTAATGCACTAGGTGTGCACGCCTTCCTTTGTTTTGTTTTTTAGTTACTATCGGATTTCCCCGTCCGAGGAGGGCAGCATGCATCTGGTTTTGTATCCATTGGTTCCCCCGGTTGCCTGCCATCATGAAGGATTTCTAGCTCTGGAAATGACTATTTTTTTCCAGAATTCCTGATATGCCTACTAGTTCTGGATCAGTGACTCAATATATTGAAGCCATGGGATCAAAATGGCAACCAGAGAACTAGCATTTTCAGAAGGAAACAATGGTGGCCTGCATATTTGACATTTTTATTGCTTTTTCTTCCAGGACAATTTGAAGGTTTTTACACACATACTTATTTACATCTAAAGTCAAAATTGTCTATACTGACGAAATCGTGAAAATTGACAATATCCAAAATTGTAAATAGGCAGTAGGATAAGAAAACTTTCATAGCACATCAGTTTAGAATGAAAATCTAAACCATGGCCCTAAAGTTACTCCTCAACTCTGGTGTGTGAGGATACCTAAAATACGATGCATAGCATGCTTTTTTATACATACACACATACTGTGTGTGCTTAGGCCACTTTCACACTGAGGTGGTTTTCAGGCGTTTTAGCACTAAAAATAGCCTGTAAATTACGCTTGAAAACAGACTCAAAACTACTGCCCTTTCTTCTCAGTGTGACTTTTCACACTGGGGCGATGCGTTTGCAGAAAGTTCACAGAAGTCCTGCAAGCAGCATCTCTGAAGCGGTGTGGGAGCTGTGTATATACTGCTCCTACACCGCCCTGCCAATTGAAATGTATGAGCACCACTGCTGTAGCGCCAGCTAGTCGGCACTTTTAACCCCTTTTTAACCCGCTCTTGTTTATTGTTCTAAAAAAAATAACAAACATGTTATACTTACCTCCTCTGTGCAGATGGATTTGCACAGAGCAGCCTAGATCCTCCTCTTCTTGGGTCCCTCTTCCCTGCTCCTGGCCCCTCCCCCCTGTCGAGTGCCCCCTCAGCAAGCAGCTTGCTATGGGGGCACCTGAGCCGAGTCACAGCTCCATGGGTCCATTCAGACACAGAGCCTCGACCCCCTCCCGATTGGCTAACTGACTTTGACAGCCGCGGGAGCCAATGGCGCCGCTGCTGTATCTCAGCCAATCAGGAGGAGAGTTCCGGATGGCTAAGACACTTGTGAACATTGCCAAAGAGAGATGTGGCTCAGGTAAGTATTAGGGGGGCTGGGGGGCTGCTACACACAGAAGGTTTTTTTATCTTAAATGCATAGAATGTTATATTTTGTATACATTTTAATCTTTTTTTTTTATTTATTTATAAATGCTCCCTGTGATGTGATGGTATGGGTAGCTTCTCTTAGCTCGAAAATAATAACTTCTTAATTGAAAAGTTGCTTCACGGCCTTATCTCCTTGATATACTCTATTACGGGGGTCAGCAAACAGAAGATCACGATCTACCAGTAGATCACCACCAGGTGACTGGTAGGTCGCAGTCTGGGTTTGCTGTTCCACCATCTCAGAGCATCAAACAGAGTGCAAAGCAGAGGGACTACTTTGTAAAGTTGGATCTGTATTAGGGAGCAAGAGCCGCATAAGCCAATGCCTTCTTTGTAGTGGTGGCTCCTATCCCATGCAGAATGATACCAATTGCACTCCACCTCTTATCCCAGCTAGCGGTCTCCAGTAGCAGGAAAGAAAAGATCTTCAGGTCAGTGTGAAGTAATACACTGGGAATGGTATAGGGATTCTTTCACACTGATGTACTGTGGTTTACCCACACCGTGGGTGTAGAGTTGCCACCTCATCCCTTTAAACCTGAACACATATCAATTGCACAGGTTCTGTGGCTGATTAAGGTGGTAATTAAACCCACATGGTGCCTTATCTGCATTAAATTAGCCTCAGAACCTGTGTAATTCATATGTGTTTGGGTTTAAAGGGATGAGGTGGCAACCCTACATGGGTGCAGGGCAGTGTACCTGCAGATTTCCTGCAGGATTGCTGTGCTTATCCATAAACTTCTATTATATCCTGGGGGTTTGGTGCACTTTGTGAAATGTGGAGTTTTGGTGCGTTTTCAGAAAGTGCACCAAACCCGCAGGATAGAATAGCAGTCTATGGCAAAGCTCAACTAACCAAGGAAAGTTGCAGATGCAGTGCGCTGCACCCGTGGTTCTGGTAAACCACAGCACATCAGTAGGAGGGGGCTCAAAACAGTTCATTTACATTTGCAGTTTGGGGAGTGGTCAAACCCCATAGTTAAGACATGTTTTTATCACCCTGCTTCAACCATCCCCCTTTTGCTGAAGTGACCAGGGGTGTACACATGTCAAAGCCGCAGCAGGAGCATTACTCATTCAAGTGAATGAGGCCACTCTGCAAGAGCCCTGCAACTTTGTGCAGTACAGCAAACAAGGGGTTAAAGCATTGTGTTGCTTTCTCACCACCAGATTTAAACCCTTGGACCCTGAAAAAGCATGCAGCTGTGGGGCACTTGCAGAGTGGACCCATTCACTTGAATGGGTCACGATTGGCAGGCAGCACCTACCAAAAGCAACAGGGGACTTAACCCCGCCCCCAAACTTTACACATGAACAAGCACTGAGGGTGCCGCTGCCGAATGAAATTAAGGGCTCATTCACAAGTGCTGCGCTGCCGCAATAATGTGCAAACTTCTTATATGTGAAATAATACATTAATCAAATAGAGAAATGACGGAAAGATCCTGTACAAAACCAAAATTACATAAACCATGTGACTCAGATGGGGGTAGCGCATGAATATTTCACAGTAAGCTCTAACGAGCAGGGTCCTCCTACTGTATTTAAGTGTATTGTATTTGTACTGTCTACCCTCAAGTTGTAAAGCACTGCGTAAACTGTTGGCGCTATATAAATCCTGTATAATAATAATAATAATAAATAGTATATAAAACTCACAGCCACACCAATGATTTAACTGATGCATATATAAAGCAATAATAAAACATGATGAATCAAGGTGAAATCAATGTGAAAAAAACTTTGTAAAATATCAGTTACTTGAACTGTATCAATGGTGTATCCCTTCACCATATATTGTTAAGTGTCCATATATTCAAAACTTTTTTCTTCCCGTGTCACCTCTGTGCTCTCTAGCCTCTCACCTCAAAGTTGTTTTGGATAAAGCATAAAATGGAATCCCACAGATGCTCCCGCTGTGTAGTCAGCTCGCCTCTAGAGGTCCTGTGTATCCTCTCCCAGTCCACTGTTCTCTATAAAGGAAGTGTGAACTCTCTGGAATTCCTACAGGGTCCTGTGTCTGTGCCCTCCAAGGTTATAGGTGTATGAAAAATACTCTCATGGTGTAATAACGTTTAAACAAGTAGCTTTATTAAAATGATGCAGCTTACAAACTCACACTTTAAAAGCCAAGAAAATGGCAAAAAAAAAAACCACGAGCAGCGAACTGGTATCCGTACTGACGTCACTTCTGGTGTCCCTCTGCTCACGCCCTACGCGTTACCTCACGCCCACGTGACTTCTTCAGGGGAGGAGGCAACATTGCTGTGCAATGCATGCAATTGCAACACGGTAGTACGGCAATTGGAGGATTAAATCAGGTGTGAGGAGGCGACACTGTGTCCGGTGATCTTTGACTTCTCCCATGTTGTCCAGGTAGATCTCCACACCTTTAAGGTTGCCTACCCCCGCTCTATTGTATCTTCTAAAAAAAACCTCCAGTGCGGTCCTTCTGTCACCAATGGGAGAGTGAGTTAGGGATGGAGTTGGATCCAGCAGATTGGCAGCTTATGAACTCAGCGATATCCAAGAGCTCCAATAATGTACTCCTTCAAGAAAATACATATAAAAATCTGTATAGATGGTATCATATGTCAGCTCGCTTGGCTTGTTTTATTCCATTTTATCCATCGACCTGCTTCTGTGGTTATTTCCAACCAGGGACATTGGCACATGTGTGCAGACTATAGGTTTGGGTTTATGCTCTTCCATTCCGACATAAAAAAAAAAAAAAAAATCGGTATGAAGCTCTTCTTTGCAAACCTATTGAAGAGCTGCTTCGACCTGAGTGGTAACTAGCGTCCCATCTCTTTGTAGCCATCAAACTTACCATAGCGTGAGCCTGGAAAACCCCAATTCTCAGTTTTGAGGCAGTCAAATGCCGAATGACTGATATTATTGTCAACAAAATATTAACTACCATTTTACTTGACACCCACGACAAATTTCTTTGAGTCTGGCAGGCGTGGATTTCCAATGCTCAGCCATTGCGCTTTGATAACCTCCTTATGTCAATCTGGGGACTCTAATCCACTGCTCCCGGAGACCTTTTTATCTTTATCTTTTCTTCCTTTTCTTTTTCAATCTTTCCTGGGCTCTTTCCTTTGTTTCTTGCTCATCCGCTTTTCTCTTCTTTAACTCTGCATCTCCATTTAATTAGTGTGTAAACCTATTAGGCCTTTAGAACATGGCCTGGTCATGAGGTTAGTGAGTTTTCATCTCTTTTCAGTTTATTTTTTATCATATCGTAGAATTGCAATTTCTTTGGCCTAATATTTCAGCTAACCATAAAATCAACACTCCAATCAGAATGTAGTTTTGCTTTTCGGGACGTTGTGAAGTTTACTTTTACATTACTTGTACTACATTTACTTTATTATTTTGTTGTACGAAACTACGCCAATGTTATGTTTGCAGTTCCCATATATTCACACATATTGTATGTTTAGTAATTGTCATCCCATCTGCTCTGTTGTGTATGTCCTAAAGACAATAAAGCCTTTTGTAAATGAAAAGTTGTTTCACAGAAATGATAAAACAGAGTAAAATAAAGTACAGTAGAAAATTGTGTAAAACTGACACATGGTATTTCCATATGTCAACATCCATGTGGACATAATAAGCGGTGGAATGAGTAGATGCTAATACTACATTGGGCAGGTTCTCTTTATAGAAATATTAGGGGGTTGCCCAGAACTTAGTAAATGTGGCGAAGCTTCGCTTTGTATAGAAAACCCAATCAGGTGCAAGGAATATTTAAAAAGACAGAAGTTTTACTTGCACATGATTGGATGATAGAAATCAGCAGAGCTTCACCACACTCGCTAAGTTCTGATTTGCAGGTGCACTTGCAAAGTGCATAGTCTATTTGCCTCTAGTAAATCAACCCCTAGGTGTCTATGAGCCCCTGAGCTCTGAGAGCTGCCTATGCTGATGTAGGGGTCATCAGGAGGAATCACTGAGAATCAGGAATCTGTATCCATTTTTTCTGCTGAGTAAGTGATAAAAATGGCTAAATTATTTGCCACACGTAGCATTCTTTGCATAGTATAGAATAATTTTGCTGTTATGATAAACACAGTACAAATCACAGGAATAAACAAGGCAAACAGCAAAATATACTGGTGAACATATATGGGAGTTGTTTAAATAGAATTTATATTTCTGCACACCCAGTCTTGGGATTTACACAGCCCTGCCACACAGTAAGCATTCCCTGAAGACATACACTGGCACGAAACATGTCGGAGTGGAGCTATACACCAAATAATATAGCATGTAGAAGTACAACTACAATAAGAAATATAGTAACAGCAAGTAAGAATGGGTCACATCATAAATACAGTATCTCACAAAAGTGAGTACACCCCTCACATTTTTGTAAATATTTTATTCTATCTTTCCATGTGACAACACTGAAGAAATGACACTTTGCTACAATGTAAAGTATTGAGTGTACAGCTTGTATAACAGTGTAAATTTGCTGTCCCCTCAAAATAACTCAACACACAGCCATTAATGTGTAAACCACTGGCAACAAAAGTGAGTACACCCCTAAGTGAAAATGCCCAAATTGGGCACAATTAGCCATTTTCCCTCCCCGATGTCATGTGATTCAGCAGTGTTACAAGGTCTCAGGTGTGAATGGGGAGCAGGTGTGTTAAATTTGGTGTTATCACTCTCACTCTCTCATACTGGTCACTGCAAGTTCAACATGGCACATCATGGCAAAGAATTCTCTGAGGATCTGAAAAAAAAGAATTGTTGCTCTACATAAAGATGGTCTAGGCTATAAGAATATTGCCAAAACTGAGCTGCAGCATGGTGGCCAAAACATGTTGTCACATGAAAATATATAATAAAATATTTACAAAATGTGAGGGGTGTACTCACTTTTGTGAGATACTGTAACTTAAAAGTAAATGTTAGAGTAATAACTCAAAATCTGTGCTCACTAGATATATGTTGTAGCTTACTTTACAGCATACACATAGGAGCCTCCAATCATACAAGCTACAGCTGGGTACTGACCGCATAGGTTGTCAACTTACACCTTTTTCTTCATAGTGACCTATCTCAGTATCACTCATTGCTCTTCCATGAAATGTCTCTATCTCACAATGCAATGCCTGGGATCCAAACAGCCTATCTGCAGTCCATTTACTATATGGGGTAACGTCTGTGAATTTTCAAAAAGCTATTTGTAGAAAGCTGATTCAGAAAGGGTTCTTCATGGGAGGAACTTGTAATGAATAAGGCATGAGCTAACAGTTTATGTACAGTATATAGTTGATTTAACACTTGAGCCATTCACTTTAATAAGAGAATGACTTTGTAAAGGTTAGTAGTGTATTTTATAGCAGCCAATAGAATCTGACTTTACCATTGTCCGGCAAAAATTGAGTATAAAGGCCAAATGGTTTCTCTTTCTGCTAAGGCAGAGGGGGCTAGGAGCCAATGACATTGGGGGGATGATTAACAAAGGGAAATGCATAATGTTTTGTGTGTAAATATAGGAACATCTTCCATGCGCCAAAGAAACAAAATCATTACATAACTACTATGTGTTGTCGCGCCAGGTGCACCAAATTCATTTTCTATTAGACAGCATCTATTATTGTCCTATAGCCTTTACCAAAATAATGAAGCACATGTACCAATGTTCTACATTAAAAAATATTCTAAATTGTACACCATATAAAAATGTGTGCATTTTTCGCTTTGTCAATCTTTATTAATCCCCCTGATTGCAAACAATCTTCTAAGAATAGTATACCCAGTCACTGGAGTAATTAATAGATAACTGGCTTATATAGATGTTCCATAGCTCATCTGTTTCTGCAAGCAGAGCAGTCTCACATTGTGAAAAAGAATTAGCATGTCATTTTTCTTTTGGCCCTTCATTAATATTAATGTGTTCCATATCTGCAGGCAAAGAAGAGGAAAACAGTAAGCTCCATAAAACATTGTCTTTGCATGCCATTTTTAAACTCCATGTATGCTCTTAAAGTGCTAATAAAGCTTTGTCTTTTTTTAAATAACAAACACGTTCTACTTACCTGCTCTGTGCAGTGGTTTTGCACAGGCGAGCAGAGCCGATTCTCTTCTTTCTGGGTTCTCTACCGACACTCCTGGCTCCTCCCCCTTGAGCAGTGCCTTCAGAGAAAGCCGCTAGACCTGGGGGCACCGCTGCATGCTCGCTCCTGAGCCACTGCTCTCTGCATCAATAAGACACATAGAGCCGTGGCTCAGCCCAACCCCCAATGGGCTCCCGCTGCTATCTAAGCCAATGAGGAGGGAGAGACCCAAGAGGCTCTCGTGAACATCGCTGGATCAGAGGGAGCTCAGGAAAAAATTGGTGGGTGGGGGGGTCTATCTGGGGGCCACTGCACACAGATGGTTTTTTACCTTCATGCACAGACTGCATGAAGGTAAAAACAAACTTCAGCCTTTAGAACCACTTTAACTGTTCAAGTGAAGAAGGCAATACACTGCAGAGTGTCCAATAGTAAACTTTGTGTTAGGAGATCATGCAAATGGCAATGTTACACCTGGCATGGCACATGTCAATCTAAAGAGACACATACCCCACAGAGTTATTGTGATTGTTTTTATGTAGAGAGTAAAACACAGAATTTTTTCTATAGCTTCTAATGGTAAATCTGTTATATACATACAATTTTATGAAACAGGAACAAGCAGCAGAAATATAATGTATGGCAGCCAACGCTGTATCTTGGCCTAGGCCGACAAGGCCCAGGCATAGGATGGCACTTTGCAGGGGGGCAGCACGAAAAGAGTCCTCGCCGGCCTGCTGGGCCGAGAGGCAAATTGGTCTGGCACCCCCATAAAGTGGCCGCACTGCTGCCAGTATGCAGGCGGCCAGCATTCCACAGTTGTGTGTGTGTGTGTGTGGGGGGGGGGGGGGGTGGCGCCGCTTCCAGTTTTGACTGTCCTATCATCACAGCAGATCCTTCACCTGAGTCCTCAGCTACAGAGAGACAGATGCCATGTCGGGAGGATGAAACTGTCTGGAGGAGAAAGTCTGCTGACAGGCATGGGCCAGTAGAGTGAAGGGGGAGGAGCTCTCCACTGTGTGAGGAGTCCCCATGTTGGGAGAGGTGCAGTGGAGACACGTGAAGGGAGCCAGGCAGGCTTTAAGTACCCAGGCTGAAAGAAAAACCACACCAGTTGAGTAGAATATGCAGCACAATTACCTAGCTGCCACGGGGCTCCTAATCTGAGTAGTAGGGATGGTGCAGATGCAAGGGAGACTGAGATATCCAGCTACACTTAGGAGGTGGGTAGTAAGACTTTCCTGCAAGCCTTTGGCTGATCACAATCTAATATATATACTTTATATACTAGAAAACCCTGAGGGCTTTTGAGCTTGCAATGATGCATATGGCAGTTAAATATTAGGAAATCTTCTTCTTATTTATTTGCCTTTGGCAAAGGAGTTGCTATATATTAGTGACTTGCTATAGATATCAGCTACTGGTAATCTATAAGAGGTAGGTGTTAATGTTTATACAGTAACTGACTAGATTGTATAGCATGGGGTACCTAGGTTAGAAGGAAAGCTACACTATTTGGGTGAAACTTGCAAGGCACTTACCAATTGTGGCATGTCGGGGGGTCATACCTTCATCACTGTGCTATATGTTTTCTGCTGCACCACTGGCATGGTTATATCCTCTTAGTCCTCTCCATAAATTTAGCATACATTTGTGCTTAAAGTAGAACTATAGGCAACGCTTATTTTTATTTTGGATAGAGCAAGGGAGGGTTATAGCCCCTGTCAGTTTATTTTTTGCCATCCCTGTCCCATTGTGGAGATTTCCCTTCATTTCTTGCTCCATAGCCAAACAGGAAGTGAGAGGACCTTTGGCTGATCACAATTTAATATATATACTGTATATACTAGAAAACCCTGAGGGCTTTCGTGCTTGCAATGATGCATATGGCAGTTAAATATTAGGAAATCTTCTTATTTATTTGCCTTTGGCAGAGGAGTTGCTATATATTCGTGACTTGCTATAGATATCAGCTACTGGTAATCTATAAGAGGTAGGTGTTAATGTTTATACAGTAACTGACTAGATTGTATAGCATGGGGTACCTAGGTTAGAAGGAAAGCTACACTATTTGGGTGAACCTACAAGGCACTTACCTAGCTGCCAAAGGGCTTTTAATCTAGGGATGATGCAGACACAGGTAGGTAGTAGGACTCTCCTGCAATCCTTTGCTTGTGTCAGTTGTACATATTAAAGCAGAGTTCCACCCAGGTAAAAGTCAGCAGCTACAAAAAGTGTAGTTGCTGACTTTTAATAATCGGACACTCGCCTGACCCCCACTCCAGGGATGTGGTCGCCCAAGGGCTCGCTCTTCACCCCCTCCCCTTGGCGGTGCTGGCATCATAAGTGTGGGCACCCGGCTTCAAAGCTGGGGCGCACACTGCACATGCGCGGGTCGCGCTGCGCCTTGTGAATGACCAGCGTATCTTCTGGGACCTGTATCCCAGAAGATCGTCGGGGGGGGGGGGGAGGTGGACTTCCTTCCGGAGCCGTGGCTTCAGGGGAGGAAGTGGACCTGGGACCCTGTCATGCCAATTGTGGCACGTCGGGGGGTCACCTTCCCTTAAAGCGGAAGTTCCACTTTTGGGTGGAACTCTGCTTTAAGGAATCAATATTATTTCTGTTGATTGCTGATGAGAAAAATAAAGAGAAGGATTTAGTTGTTCCTGCCCCCAATCCTTCCTTTGCTCTATGCCTGGACCACATACCTTCGTCACTGTGCTATATGTTTTCTGCTGCACCACTGGCATGGTTATATCCTCTTAGTCCTCTCCATAAATTTAGCATACATTTGTGCTTAAAGTAGAACTATAGGCAACGCTTCTTTTCATTTTGGATAGAGTAAGGGAGGGTTATAGCCCCTGTCAGTTTATTTTTTGCCATCCCTGTCCCATTGTGGAGATTTCCCTTCATTTCTTGCTCCATAGCCAAACAGGAAGTGAGAGGAAATCTCTGCAAATTAAGGAAATCAATCCCCCTTCCCCCAAGCCATCAGAACTAGTGTCCCCACTGAAAAATGTAACAGGAAGGGGTGTGGCCTTGACAGGAAGGGATGGATCATATTTAAATTAGTCAGGCCTAGGGCAGCACAAAACCTAAATACCTCACTGATGGCAGTACTCCACTGTCATTTCAGCAGTACTGCTCTCTTTTGTTTCTTATTGCTAAAAAGGGAATAGATATAAACAGGACGTAAAGTAGGCCATAGTCATGCACAGGTCATTGCTCAACCCAGCAAGTTAGGGTCAGATCAGGAGATGATACAATTACATGACTAGCACAGACACCCCCTGGCCCATCAAACCTGAGAGAGTTACTCTGCTGATTTCAGTTGTACTAGGCCAAATATTACAGTCCACTTAAGAATATACGCTAGCCATAGATGGCTTAATAACTACAAGGGGTGCTCCTGGTTAGCATAGCTGCTTGTTATCAAGCTATTTTGGACTAAAGAGGGTGATAAGAGCTCCAGGCTGTTGGAAGTAATCACTATCGCCTAGGGGGGATCTGCCAACATGTAAGAAATCCCCTATGACCATCACCAACAATCTTCTTTGCTTTGGAACAAAGAAAAAAAAAAAATAAGTTGTCTGCACCACAGTTACCATTGGAATAGGAATGCTGTCGGTTATGGCAGAGTAGTACAACCATATTGCAGGAGTAAAAATTTCATGTCCTGTGTCTGCCTCTTATTAAACGAGAGCCTTGGCACTACTGATCAGCATTTGTCTCCCCTTGCAGGAAGCTAATAGCGAACTGTCCTAGGGCTCTGTACGAGTGTCTGTGCCTGTCTTTACCTCTTTTCCTGGTACACTGTGGTCTAATTTCAAATCAAGATGTGGGCGGGTTGTGCTCATGAATATAAAATGCCTCCATATGTCAATGCAACTGCTCCACGTGAACCCACAGACAGCAGGGCCCACATAATCTAAATTAGCAAACTGAAAGAAAACCTGTGCTAAAAAATATGTAGGCTGCCACTGCTGGCCTCTCCTTTTGCAAATGCTAGTTACCTGACAGCCATACTGACCCTCTGGCTTCAATGCTTTGAGTCACTGACCCAGAACAAGTGAGCAGAAGTTTGGATTTCACTTGGGTCACCGGGTCAGTGACTCGAAGTATTAAAGCCTGGGACAGCCAGACAACTAGCATTTTTAGAAATACAGCAACGGCAGCCTGTACATTTGGTACAGGTTTCTTTTTGAAAGGAAAATGAAAAGCAGTATTTCATTTTAAAATAAGCTTAGCTTAGTGAATGGGCTGAAGCTAAGTGAAAATGAATTTGGCAAAAAATACTCATTCATTTTTTACTTGCACAGGACTGGATGACTGAAGTCAGAACAGCTTCACCTCATATACTAAGCGAAGTAAAAAATTAACAAAAAAAATGAGAGCATGACATCTGTCATTTGTATGTAATCACTTTGCAGATCATTGGGTATTTAAAGTGAACAATGCATCACCTTATTTAGCAAGTTAAAGTGTTACTAAACCTAGGAGCCTGCATTCACTATATCTGGTCTCCCACAGTACACAGAAATGCAATTATTTTAATAAATATGAACTGCTAAATACCTTTTCTCATCAGTAGTATATAGCAGACTTGTGACTTCTATCAGTGTCTGGTTTCTATCATTATACGGTGGCAGGTCGGCATGTTCCTGAGAATCGCCGTAGCCGTACGGAGGCCTTTTAAATAGCTATAGCAAGCGCCCACAGCACGGGGGTATCTTTGGTCTGTGA
>BLSH010166948.1:2333806-2353808 GCA_018402905.1 Glandirana rugosa | reverse complement strand
GGGGTGTTGCTAAGGGGGGGTTGACAGGGCTACAGCCCAGGGGGTGCCCCCGAAAAGACCCGGGGCTCAGGCTCAGAAAAGGCTATTATTAGCCCCAAGGCTAATAATAGGGGGGGGAATGGGGAATAGGGGCTGGGGAATCACCAGAGCCGCCAGCCGCTAGAGGTCCGGGGCCGGCACTAGTTATGTCTCTGACCGCTGCCATTTTAAAGAAGACCAGCAGCTCTACTGAAGCATTGTCACTTGCGGAGGGGGAAGAAATAAGAGGCGGAGCCGGCTACCAATAGCTACATTTCTATTGGCAGCCGGCTCCGTCTCTTGTTTCTTCCCCTCGGAGTGACCATGTGGGTCTTTTGCAATGGCGGGAGGGGGTCTTTTGGTAATGGCGATGGAGATTCCGGGGACACCTGATATAAGGGGCACACTGACTGCTGGGGACACCCCAAGGAGCCACAATGACTGCTGGATACACCCCAAGGAGGCACACCGACTGCTGGATACACCCCAAGGAGGCACACCGACTGCTGGGCACACCCCAAGGAGGCACACTGACTGCTGGGTACACCCCAAGGAGGCACACTGACTGCTGGGCACACCCCAAGGAGGCACACTGACTGCTGGGGACACCTCATTGTAAGGAGGCACTCTGACTGCTGGGGATACCTGATGGAAGGAGGCAATCCCCTGGGAACACCTGATGACAGGCAACGTAGCAAGTGACACACTCAGGGCTCCCACTGATTCTGCATTATGGGGAGTTGAACTATTTCATTTTATATTACAATGTAATAATAGAAATAGTGTGCTTCAATCATCCTGAAACCATAACAACCATGGTGCTGGGATGATTGAAGCGCTAACACCAGGTGCTTGAAGTTTCTTTATCTGCTGATTGTTAAAACTTCTGGAATACACATATTGCTATTGTGGTGTAGGATCTGGGCCTGCTGTCTGTCCATCCCTCTTTATTTCCCTCTCTTCTCTCTCCTTCCCTCCCTATCTCTTTCTTTCTTCCTTCCTCCATCCCTCGTTCATCTCAGACTCGAGCCACGCCCCCTTTAAGCAACGCCCACCGTTTCTCTGAGCTAAAGCCCCTGGTCTTTTTCCCACCTAGCAATACCCCTGCCAGTATACAACTATAATGGTTTATATATTTAATATTAAAGTACAACTTAAGGCAACATACATATTTTAGTAAATCCTCATATAAATACCTGAAAGTACACATGGTAAGAAATAACATAATAACTGAAATTATTATTTTCCTACTATATAGCTGCAACTGTGGTCTGTAATCCCCTATTCATTCCTCCTTTGCTGTATATGGTTAGTAATGATTGGACGAGTTTAGCAGAGCTCAGATGTAATTTCTTTTCAGTGAACTAGCTTCTGTATCTCTCCTCCTGCCTTCTATGATGCTCAGTCTAATTTACATAACACCAACCCATCTGCCAATAAATAGCTGGGTGTGTGCTATGTAAAACAGCACAAGTCAGTACAGGTTAGTTTGCACACAGATCAGTCTATTAGTCTGTGTGCTTCTCCCTGCCTGCCCAACTCTGATAATTTGTAAACCGATAGAACAAAATCCAACCTAGGAGCTGGTTGGTTGTATAGATAGAGCAGTGGGTGGGCAAAGACAGGAAATAGGTGGGAGTGGGCAGGGCTTCACAGGCTGATCGTGAGCAGAGCCTAATCAGGACTTCTGTGAAGAATGAATGCCTGAAATTTCCATGTACTACAAGAGCACACCCCCCCCCCCCCCCCCAGTGATGTCAGGACGTTTCTGCAGAGAGATAGCACGCAAAATGAGACAACAGGCAAACCTGAAGCAACCAGAAAGTAAAGCTGTTTCCTCATTAAATGAAGTGCACATGAGAGCAGGGGACAAGATAGATATCTCAACACCCTTACTGCTTTTAGCAAAACAATCAGTGACATGTTTAACAGACTGTATAGGTGCATAACATATTGATTTTATCATTTTGACCATAGTTTTTCTTTAAGAGTCAAATTTATTCTATTTTATATGAAATGTTTATACACAGTTTTTGTATATTTATTTTATATATACACTGTGGCAGAGCTAGGCCGTGCCACTGTGAGAGTATAAGCAGAAGACACAGAAGGTTATCAAAGATACAGCTCGAGGGGCTTCAGTATGTTGTGTCTGAGTTTAGAAGCCTGGGCTTTCAGTTTTTTCCTCCCGGACCACGGGTTGGAGTTCGAAGGCTTCAAAGAGTCTTGGGTAGAACGAAGCCTTCAATCCTGTGTCCAAGTCTTATTGGAGACCTACACGCTGTGTGATTGTTCAGGTGTGCACACTGGTTTAAAGCGACGCCTGGCCATAGTGGAGACTCACTACCCACATGACTGAGAGGGTAGAGGCGGCTAAGTGAATCCAGGGGACTGTGGGAATCTGGAGGCCTTGGAGGAGTATGAATGTCCAGGGTTCCAGGAGATGCCCTTTTGACAGGCCAGGAAGTCGGCCCGTGGAGAAGGGTGCTGTAACTCAGGCCTCGACAAACCCCGGTCGCCAGGTCGCCATGGCGACCAGAAATCGCGTCCTGGCGAGTGACTGCCGTTCCTTCTCTCCCCAATGTTAAAACAGCGTGTCAGATTCAGCGAGAGCCGAGTCTCTGCTTAATATAACAGCTGTTAAACTTGGCCCGCTGCCCTGCTTCCCGATATTTGTTTCTACTTAGACTGAAGAAAAGTAACAAACAATGTATCTTCTTCTAGTTGTTGAGAGTTAGGGGAGAATAAAGGAACAACAATGTATCTTCTTCTTTCAAAGCAATGATCTCCGGGCTATCAGGAAAGTTTAACCATTTAAAGACTAAACCCTTTCTCACATTAGTGGCTTACAATTAAATATCCGGTGTTTTCTGCTAGAAAATAACTTAGAACCCCCAAACATTATATATTATTTTTTAGCAGAGACCCTAGAGAATAAAATGGCGTTTGCTGCAATATTTTATGTCACATGGTATTTGCGCAGCGGTCTTTCAAGCGCAATTTTTTGGAAAAAAATACACTTTTAATGAATAAAAAAAAACTAAACAGTAAAGTTAGCCCATTTTTTTTTTTGTATAATGTGACAGATGATGTCACACCGCGAGAAACGTGACCTTTATTCTAAACAACAAAATTGTGATAAAGCCCTGAGTACCATCAACAATTACCACTCTATGTGCAGCTGGGCTCCAGTATTTCATGGTGACCGCAAACCCACCAGAGCAATGAAAAGTCACTGTGGGGGACAGACATGTAGGCAGGAAGTGGCTGCAAAGAGGCAGCAGAAGATCAGCAGCGCTGGAATACTTTTCACCTTTTTTTTTGTATTTTATTTACAATGTCACTAAGGCTTTGTTTAGATGTGCAAGTTGGGTGGTAATAATGTGCAGTAGAGACATGTTTTTGCCACCCTTAAGCTCCATTAGGCAGGAGATGAGGGCGTTTTACATGCCGCAGTCACGATGCATTCGGCATAATAAGGAATTTCCCCCATAAGATTTTTTAGTGTCACTCTTTCTGGCCAGCCTGTAACCCTGATGTAATGGTGGAGTTATTGACTGGCTGCTCTGCTGTGAGTAAGTTAGGGTTAGGGGCGCAAATTACTTGTCTTACCCCTGGCGCTGACAACCCCACACTACGCTATAAAAAACTGGCTCCTAACTTTTTTAGCCGGCTCCTAGATTCAAGGCAAATTTGTCAAGCCCTGCTGTAACTACAGGCCGAATATGCCAGCAGAGCTGAGGGAGATGGCCTGGAGGACCAGTGAAAAAAAGAGCAGCAGGGCTGCTAAAGAGGGAGCCAGGTTTCTTGGCATTATTTTGTGTTACTTGTTTTGATGGTGGAAACCCCTGCGTGGGCAAGTTTTCTGTTAAAATTTCTTTGTCTTAAGTGACAGCCAAGAAGCCCTAAACCAAAATTTGGACTAGCAGGATCTCAATAAATTGCTACTACCACTGAGCTAAAAATTCTCCAAGATCACAAAACATTTACACACATACACAGCACCACGTTCCGTCCTCCTCATGAATTACAAATAGTCAAAACATATTTTGATCAAACTTTCTGCCTGAAGCACTAACTCCATAAAACAATGTTTTTGCAATTAACTGAAATGAAGTTCAAACCTAAGCTGGCAGTCATCTCCAAAGAACGAAAGCATTCAAAAGTTAAAAGATTCCTTGATCTCATCTGAACATTTTTATGTGCACAAAACCATCCTAAATTTAAAACAGCATCTGTCCTTACAGGGCTCCTGTCATAAAAGATATACTGTAGGTGTTATGCTATTCTTTACTTGGTGAGTTGTGGACTATAAACAATTAGCCAGTGTATTCAGAACCAGCATGCAATGCTGTACTTGCTTCAAGCCAGAGGCTCATTACCCGCTTCAGCCCCGGAAGGATTTGCCCCCTTAAATGACCGGGCCATTTTTTTGCGATACAGCACTGCGCCGCTTTAACTGACAATTGCGCGGTCATGTGACCTGTACCCAAACAAAACTGCCATCCTTCTTTTCCCACAAATAGAGCTTTTGGTGGTATTTGATCAAAGAGCGACAATTTTGAAAAAAAAAAAAAAAAAAAAAAAAAACTTTTTTTTTTTTACTGTTTGCTATAATACATATCCAAAAAAAAAAAATGTATTCATCAGTTTAGGCCTATATGTATTATTCTACATATTTTTGGGGAACAGAAAATCGCAATAGGTGTATATTGATTAGGTTGCGCAAAAGTTATCACATCTACAAACTATGGGATAGATTTAGGGACTTTTTTTTTTAAATTGTTTTTACTGGTAATGGCGGCAATCTGCGATTTTTAGAGGGACTGCGACATTTCGGCGGACAAATCTGACCCCCAAATTACACTTTTTGGGGACCAGTGACATTATTACATTGATCAGTGCTATCAAAATGCATTGCCCCGTGTCAGGGCAGGGAAGGGGTTAACACTAGGGGGCGATCAAGGGATTAACTGTGTTCCCTTCCCTGTGCGTGTTCTAACTGTAGGGGAAATGGGCTGGCAGGGACATGACAGATTTCACTGTTCCCAATTACTGGGAACAGCAGATCTCTGCCATGTTCCCTGTCAGAACGGGGATCTCCTTTGTTCACAAAGGCAGCTCCCCATTCTGCCTCTGTACAATGTGATCGCGGGTCGCTGGCGGACATTGAGTCTGCGGAACCTGTGGCCATGTTTCAGCAGGGGGCGCGGGCGCGTCCGCTAATCCCATATGCACAGACCGACGTACAGGTACGTCGGTTCGCGCAGGAGAGCCGACCTGCCCCCGTATATGTTGAGGCTGGTCGGCAAGTGGTTAAAGGAGAGCTTACTTGAAAAATCTCTTTTCATGTTGTGAGTTTGGCCTTTTGCCGATCTTTCTCAACAACTTTCCGGATTCTCTGCATGCTTTTCAGCTTCTCCTCTGCTGTATACCTTCAATGTCGAAGGACTACATATCCCATAGTATCTTGCTGTCTACTAGCTGTTATTTTTTGCACTGACTCCATTTCCTGAAACTCCTTCTCCCTGAAGGCAGGCTCTGTGAAATGTGTGACACAGTCGTGTCTACTCACAGGGCATAGTGAATTCATGTAACAGAATTCAAAGAAGTAAATGTGTACAAGTAAGTTTACATCAAGATCATTCAGATTAATAGGAGTTGGTTAGAAATAACAAAAATACAATGTGGAAATCAGGGGCGGACTGACAACCCATGGGGCCCCGGGTAATAGAAGATCATGGGGCCCCCCTGTGTCCCTGTCCACACTCAAGCCAAACAAAGCACCACCTACTTATTGCACTGTGCCCACATTACATACGTTCGCCCCTACAGATCTGGGAAAGGTGTCCTGAGTGCCCACGCTAGCATGCCCCTGTCAGGCCAGGTACCGGAATTCAGTGCTAGAACTTGGTCCGGCACTGGGCTCCAGGATCAGCACAGATTCCTTGTGACTGAAGTACCAGGAGCCTCTCATGGGGCCCCCTACTGGCCAAGGGCCCTCGGGCAGTGCCCGAGTGCCCTTATGGTCAGTCCGCCCCTGGTGGAAATTAATAGAAGTATTTTAAAATGTTAACTATAGATACGCTTTAGGCACACTGGCATTAAGAGCAGGCGTTTGAGAGGCTGTAAAAATGCCCCTCAAACGCCTATGCACAAGATACAATAGACAGCACAGCTTAGTGTCGCCTCGCTATCGTCGCCTCACTTCAAAATTAAAGCCTCATGTCGAGTTAGGAGGCGTTTGAAGCCTTTCAACGCCTCTCATTCAAGTCTATGGTAACGGTTCGCAACTGCTCTGGCAGGCAGTTGCGGGGCGTTAAGATTACTTCATTTACTGTAATGGAATAGGTGTTTATGGTGCAGTTTTAACGCTTGTCAACCGCTTCAAAACCGCCCATAGGCGTTTAGAGAGCATTGTTAATGCTTGTAAAACGCCCTATACTAACGCTCGTTGACGCTTTTCTGACACCCATACTAACGCCATACAAACGCTATAGGGGCGTTGGTTGAGCGTTGGACATTTAGTCCAGTGTGAACAAGCCCTTAGAGTGATACTAAAGGCTCGTTTTTTTTTTTCTTTAAAAATAATAAACATGTTATACTTACCTGCTCAGTGTAGTGGTTTTGCATAGAGCAGCCCTGATCCTCCTCTTCTCGGGTCCCTTGTCGGCACTCCTGGCCCCTCCCTCCTGTTGAGCGCCCATACAGCAAGCAGCTTGCTATGGGGGCACCTGAGCCATGCCGCAGCTCCGTGTGTCCATTCAGACACGGAGCCGTGGTTCGGCCCCTCTCTCTCCTGATTGGCTGACTTTGATTGACAGCAGCGGGAGCCAATGGCACCGCTGCTGTGTCTCAGCTAATCAGGAGGGAGAGTACCGGACGGCCGAGGCACTCGTGCACATCGCTGGATAGAGATGGGGCTCAGGTAAGTATTAGGTTTAGAATGCATTACGATAAAAAAAACCTTCGGCCTTTACAACCACTTTAAGGTTTGATTAGCATATCAGAGTTGCAGTGCAGTTTTTCCTCACCTGCACTACATATATAAGGAGTCCACTATTCTGCTCCACTTCAGGTAATAGCACAGTACAGATACCTGTAGTTATTTGTGATATGATGTGATGTTACATATACATAGTCAGGTTGAAAAAAGACACACGTCCATCTAGTTCAACCAATAATATATATATATATATTTTTTTTTTTTAAATCATACAATCCCATATACACAACCCTATACCCACAGTTGATCCAGAGGAAGGTGAACAACCCCAGCAAAGCATGATCCAATTTGCTACAGCAGGGGGAAAAATTCCTTCCTGAACCCCTCGAGAGACAATCAGATATTCCCTGGATCAACTTTACCTATAAATGTTAGTACCCAGTTATATTATGTACATTTAGGAAAGAGGAATGCTGTGCTCCCAGACTACAGCGTGCAGCATCAAGGCATACACAGACAACCTTTTCTTTACCACAGTCACTAAAAAACCCTGAGGTTGATTTACTAAAGCAGTAGCGCAGGGGTGTCAAACTCAATTTCATTATGGTTGTCCTCAAAGAGCCGGTTATATCTTTAACCACTTGCCCACTGGGCACTTATACCCCCTTCCTAACCAGGTCAATTTTAAGCTTTCGGTGCTCTCACATGAACAGGGGAGGGCTGGCAGCCTTGGGCCTGGGGGGCAAGTCCAGTAAAGTGGCCCATTGAACCACCGAATCAGCTCACCATGCATGCCCACCTGGTTTTATAATAGATATTGATGTTATGAAGCAAGACAAACATGATACAATGTGGCAACATAATTTACTGTTAATAGCAACAAAGGAGGTGCAGCCTCATTAGTGCCCATCAATGCAGCCTGATCAGTGCACATCAATGCAGCCTCATCAGTACCCTGCAGCCTCATCAGTGCCCATCAATGCAGCCTCACCAGTGCCCATCCAACGCAGCCTGCAATGCAGAAAGAGGAGAGCTGCCAGATTACAGAGCGGGGATCTTCTGCTTACCTGGCATGGATGCTGTCATACAAAGTCCCGCCTTCTGGACCGGCTCCTATAATAGACATCATCCATGGTAGGGCCGGCCCTGGGCGACCCCCTCTGCTTGCAGTTAGTTGGCGGCCGTGCCCCTGGCCCCTACTTCCTCCACAAAAAGAAAATATTGTCAGTGGGCAACAGCCGCCAGCCATTTCGAATGTAAGTTGGGGTGGCCTGGGGGGCAATTGCCCCCCTGCCCCAGCCCTCCCCTGCACATGAATGACAATTAGTCAGTCATGCAACACTGTACCCATATTACATTTCTGTCCTTTTTTCACACAAATGGAGCTTTCTTTTGGTGGTATTTAATCACCACTGGGATTTTTTCTTTTTGGCTCTATAAATAGAAAAAGATCGAACATTTTGTAAAAAAAAAATGCATTTTTCTTAGTTTTGGTTATAAAATTTTGCAAATCAGTAATTTTTCTTCATACATTTTGACCAAAATGTATAATGCTACATATCTTTGGTAAAAATAACCCAAATTAGTGTATATTATTTGGTCTGTGTGAAAGAGTCTACCAGCTATGGTGCCAATCATTGAAAATTGATCACACCTGATGTACTGATGGCCTATCTCATTTATTTAGACACGAACAAGCCAAGAAAGTACAAATACACCCCAAATGACCCCTTTTTGGAAAGCAGACAGTCCTAGGTATTTAGTAAGAGGCATAATGTGTCTTTTTCCACAAGTTTTTGGAAAATGTGGAAAGAAAATGAAAACGCATTTTTTAAAGCATTTTTACGGCACTGAGGGGCGCTGATGAGGATCCACTGATAGTGGATAGATGGCACTGTAGTGGCACTGATGAGCACTTTAGTGGCACTAATGAGCACTCACTAATGGCACTGATGTGCACTGTAGGGCACTGATAAGCACTCACTGATGGGCACGGTAGGGCACTGATAAGCACTCACTAATGGGCATTGATGAGCACTGTAGTGGCACCGTAGGGCAATGATGATCACTGTAGTGGCACTGATGGAGCACTCACTGGCACTGTAGGGGCACTGTGATGGCACTGAAGGGCACACAAGATTGTGCCAGCTTGTGCACAAGGGGTTCCTTGCTCCTCTCCTCACAGCGATACAGCGTGTGGGGAGAGGTGAGAGAAACACCACCGCGGCGCGAGCTGAACTGGCCATGACGGAACAATCACATGGTAAAGGGCCAATAACAGCAGCCCTTTACCACGTGATTGTGAGGACCCAACCACCACGGACTCCGCTGATACTCCTTTAGTAAGTCAACCTCACATGTTTTGTGATTGAAAATTGAATAATACTCACATTTTTTTTAAAGCAAAAGTGCATTTGAGTAAGCAGAAAAACAGAAGAAAAATAAAAGGAAAATAATGAATCCCTTCCTTATTAAGGTAGGTAGACCAACATCCACAGTACTTTTCAACTCTTCCAAAAGAAATACTTGCATAACTCAGGGTTGCAGTATGTCGCCAGGCTTATAGATTTCATTAGCAAGATTTTAGCTGCCCATAAACAATGATTTTTACTCAATTTCAAACAACTGCAATCTACCAACCATAGGTTCAATCAGCCACCAGAATATACCACTTTGTGGTACATATGGATGCACTACTCGGCCTCTGATAAACTCAAAAACTTGCTTCCCCTGTAATCCTCCTGCAGTCTGCTCGTGTTTAGGTCCACTCCCTCGACTTCACCTCTGCTGTTGAGCATTGGACACTGTCTTTTGCACACTATTTTTGTTGGGCTTAGGACCCCATGCTGTTTGAGGGTGGGCCCACATGGCACCTTCTCATTTCATTTTCTGTTTTGAATATCATTAATCATGTATGTCATGTACTAGATAATTGCTTGCCAGTCCGCTTCCCTTCACACCTCCCCTCCTTTTTCCTTCCTCCCTCCCCTTTTTTCATTACTCTGATTCTTTTCATCTCTTCCTTTGCTCTCTTTTCCTTCTTTTTTTTCTGTGTTTAGTATTGCTTCCTCCAGCTCCAAGCTGGGCTCCAGGAGGATCCATTGTCTATTATCTGTTTATATTGACTTCTGTTTCCTCGTGGTCCCCGAAGACCTAGTTACATTTGAAAATAATTTTTTGCACCAGCATTGTTTGCAAGCCTATTTTTTTACATTTTTACATTTGTTACTTATTTACCGTGGAGCCATTAGTTGCTATTATGACATGTTCTATGCTATTGTATTGTTTACCAAAATCAATATACACATATTCAACCTAATATAGACAGACAGGTGACAACACTGGAAAACAGCTTCTCAATTTCTTCCAGCATTGTCACTCCTTCAATCGTATCTGTGCTTGAATACAAAGCAACATCATTGAGCCACAGGTACTGTTAAGGGCAGCATTGTAATCATTGCTTGGACCTGCCCAGCCCTAACGCTACAGATCAGAACCACCCACTTCACTGTCCACAGCTTGGACCCATCCACCAAAGTTCAGACCCACCCAGCACTGCACTGAGTGGTATGAGACCTTACCTCCTGCAATATCAGCAGCAGCAAGAAATGATGAGAGATGTAGTCCAAAGGATGACCTGCAGGTGCCAGGAAAGTGACAAAACTGTGCTTTGCGATCCACTTTATACAAAGATGGTGTTAGTTATTTTAGAAGACTGACGTTTTTCAAATAAAGCCCATATTGTTGGTATCATACAATATGCTGTATCATTTTATTTCCCCGGCAGATCCCTATCAAGCCAATGTGAATGGCTTGCAGGTAATAAAATGAAATTGTTTGTGTGACTAAGCAGTAGCCTGTTTACATTAGAGACGATTATTTCAATGCAGCAAGCAGACAGCATGGAAGAATGACATTGCTGTTGTCTTTCAAAATCCCTAAACAATGTTCGGAATGTAGCTCCAGAGAATTTCAATGCAAGGAATGCTGTGTCTAGTGTTTCATGTCAAATTAGATGCATTAGTAATGTTCTGTCTGCCCAGGCATTAAACTTGACTTTCAACAACTAAACGTGAATCTGTCTTACAAAACGCTCTTCAATTCTTGCCAAGAAACAGCAATAGAGAAAAGAACATGCAAATCTGATGAATGGACTGATTTTGTAGTGAACCAATATTTTTTAAAGCAAACAATACGTTGGAAAGAATGATTTACAAACTGGCCTTTTTCCAAATACATTCTTCAGGACATTTTTAAAATCCAGTGTTATATGGTATATAGGGAGTCAAATTAAACTTGTTTATGTCATCCTAATGGCCACTTTAGCGAGTCCCCAAGCGGAAGCCTGTAGGTTGAATGCAGCCCATTGCTTACTAGCCCCTAGGGCACTATTCCTCTTACGGACACCAAAAAGGTATGCTATCCCTACTACTGACACCAACGATGTAGCATTATTACTTCCATTGACACCAGCAGTGGGACACTATTCCTCCCACTATTCCTCCCTATCCATGGGATACTATTTCTATTCCTTCCATTCAGTCAGTTTGTGACTTATTAAGAATCAAACTTTGCATGAATGATTGGGGTTGATTTACTAAAACTGGAAAGTGGGGCAGTGGTGCATGGTAGCCAATCAGCTTCTTCTTCTTCTTCAGATCGTTCAAAATAAAAACAGGGTCCCCGGTCCACTTCCTCTCCTGGTGCCACGGAACCGGAAGGAAGTTCCCCTCCCCCCCCCTGGCAATCTTCTGGGACACGTCACAGGTCCCAGAAGATACGCCGGCCATTCACAGTGCGGCACACGCATGAGCAGTGCGCACCCGCCTTTGAAGCCAAAGCCGGGCGCCCACACTTGTGATGCCAGCGCCATATGGAGGACCGTGGGACAGGTGAGTGTCTGATTCTTAAAAGTCAGCAGCTACACTTTTTGTAGCTGCTGAACTTAAATAGGGTGGAACTCCGCTTTAAATATATGTACCATCTTTATTTATGTTTTCTTATATAAGCTCAATTAGCGCAGCAAAAAAATCTGTAGATTCTGCCAAAAATCCAGCAGCTTGTCAGATCTCGTACTGTACCCATACTGCACTAAAAACAGCAATATTATCAGGTCTCTCTGTGCAGTACAGAACACAACCCCCCTATGGGCAGGCAGGGTGATTGGTATGGCAGGGGGGCAATTACTGGAACCAATCCCCTTTATGGCTCTCTCTGCAGCAGCTGACAGCTGGCCTTTTCTCCTCTCCCCCCTGTTGGCTTTTAGCTGCTGATGAGAAAGCCATACAAAGGATTGGTTCTAGTAATTGCCCCCACCATACCGATCACCCTGCCTGTGCACACCATACATTTCCCCCTGCTGCCCTGGCCCCCCCGTGTGCCCCCCTTGCCCCTGCAGCACTGCTGTCTTCCCTCCTATTCTTCCCACTGGCAGCTGCAAGCACACAATAGGATCCTTCAAGACTGAGAGTGGGGGAAAGGCTAGCTAAATATGTCATATTTACCAGCCTCTTCCTTTCCTGAATGAACACATTGAGTGATCGGTACCAATCACTCAATGTGTTCATTCCTAACTGAAGCATTGGCTGTATGGGGCCCCGTGTCAGGTTGTCTGTATGGGGCCCCGTGTTACATGGTCTTTATGGGGCCCAGTGGTTTCTAACAGCAGCCTTGAATACAGTACAGTATTTTTCCTGGGGTTTTCAATACTGTCTGGATAAGAGCCAAGTCACACCAGCCAGCATGTCACTAACAGGAACTTGCCAATGAAAGGTTCACTATACAATGGTCAAATGGGTAGAAGTACCTACTTCCATTTGTTATTCCCTCACAAGCTGGATAAGTGAGAGGATGCTCCCTTTATTCTGGAGTGTTTCTGTGACTGAGGGAGCAATGTCTTGCTCACCCAGACATTGAGTGACACATAAAAGTAGGCACGTATTTTCTCTGCAGTTTTTAGTCATCACATCGCTGGTGAGAAGTGTTGCTGGTGAGACATGGACCTAGCTGACACACAAATGTGAATTTGCATGCTACTATAGTGGCAAACAGGGATAGATGACAGAGCTTTATAGCTACAGCCAGTGGATAATAATAGGAAGCAACTCAATGAACTGAAGGAAAGAGAGCAGATGGTCAGCCTGAGGAAAATGGTTAATAGACAGGAAGTGAACGGAGTAAGGGAGAAATATTAGACAATTGAGGGGGACTAAGTGGAGACAAAGCTGGAGCAGGTAGAAGTAAAGACACACACTAGGCAGCAGTCATACAAGTGAAGTAATCTATACAGAGAGGAGAACCACGGATAAAAAAATTGAGAGCAGAGGGGGGAGTTGTGCGTGGCACAAACCAGAAGATACCCACTGACAGAACTCAAAAGGGATGCAGAATACAATCAGGCAATATCCAATAAAGACTAAGACTGGCCATGTATTATACAACTTTCCTTTAGATCTACCAAAACCACATAATAGGAGGTCAGACCTAAACACTCTCAATCTGTAGGCATTCAAGCAGGCTCTTGCACTACCTAATTTAAGGTAAATCTAAAGGAAATTGAATAAGAAAATTATATAATGTATGGCCGGCCTAAAACTGGATTATCAAACTCTGGAGGAGGTCAGGTAAGGGGACAAGCTCATCAGTGTCTGGGCTATGATTATCACTGGTGGTAGCATCTTCGCTGAAATCCATAAATGGTCTTCTCCCCTTATACTATATAACCAGAATCAGAACATCTCGTTAAGGTCAGCATGTATGCTGTACTTTTAGCTCAAGGAACTGAATTACCGCTGAATCTGAATTACATTTCAACCTATTTCGCAATATGGAAGACAATAAATCTGCAGTGGAAGGGAAGATTCAAATAAAACAAGGAACTCACCTTTATATATAAACCCGATGCTGCCCTTGGCAAGAGGCTTGCAGCTGGTAAGGAAGGTCCCTGAGGCGCTGGCCTGATAACTTCTGTTCACATCAGCCAATGGTTACCATCAGAAATAAGAATATATTGTCTGAACTATACAGTCTCCTGCGCAGGTTTTTCATATGGGATTCCCTTGTCAGTGAAATGGATTTATTCCCCTAAAAAAAAAAAAGAAAGAAAATTAATGTGTATCCTTGTGAAAAGTTTTAGGATCACTTTCAGCGTACAGATGGTTCATGGGAACTTCTCATCCACAATAAGCTACATTTACAAACTTTTAATTGTATAACTAAAGGAATTTTTTTTTTTTTTAGTTTTGGATAGAGGGAAGGTGGATTAGAACACCTGTCTGGTTTTTAATGCGGTCTGTGCCCCCGTTAGGGAGATTCCCCCTCTTTATTTGTCCTGGTTAACATTATAATTCAAAGTAAAAGAAAATCACACATTTTGGGGTTGTCCCCAGAAAAGGAATAGAAGGGAAACCTTCCAATGGGGACACTAGTTCAGGTGACCTGGTGATCCCCAAGGAATTCCTTTAATTTGGAGGAATTTCCTCTCACTTCCGGTTTGGGTATGGAACAGGAAGTGAAGGGAAATCTCTGAAATGAGACACATGTGGCAAAAAAAAAAAAAATATATATATATAATATAATCCTCCCTAACTCTATCCAAGTTTCTCAAGTTTGCCTATAGTTCTACTTTAAATTTTGTCATTGTCATTAAGTAAAACTGTAATGAGTATAAAGTGTGGGCCGCCTCTCCTCCGGAAAATGCTAGCTGCCTGGCTGACCTTCTGACTCTGTACCTTAAATAGAAGTCACCGTTTTATATACCAGGATATTGGGACATTTCATGTGCTACCAAATGATAAACCACACGTAAAACAATATTTTTCTTTAAAAATGTCCCTATTATAATAATATTACTAATACCATATAAAGCAGTTTCCTGACAAAGCTGAACCATCAAATGTTAAAACAATCAGCGCTGCCCAAATAAGAAACTATATGTACATGTCTGCAAGCTGAACATCAAGGTAGTCACACACCTAATAAGCTATAAAATGATCAGGATGCAGCACAGAAAATAAATATTCAATAAGCTCAAAAAACATAGTGCACACTGTGTCAATACAGTCCGATAAAAAGATGCATGCAAAGACGTCCGCTGGTGTCTCTCTTCCACACAATCAGTGAGAAATCCCTCCACCGACAATCATATGCGCTCACCTCCTGCTTAGACCCCAGTTTCACTAGAGGGTCAAAAGTGCTTTCCCAACAAGGGTTCACACATATGCTATTATATTCTCATGGACTCTCCTTCAAGATTCGTAGGGTGACATCCACCTCCCATCAAGACAGGATCATCTCAGCATCATAAGGCATATATAACATAAAAAGAGGGGCACTAAGTGTAGACTGTAAATATTATGCACGGTTTATTTATAAATCATCCTGCTTACAAAATTCCATGAGAATTTCGCATCTGAACAATATAAAAACGAGCGATCCACTCGGTCCGTCTGGGAGCGGCAGCACACTCTGTGCAATCGATCCGGACAGGAAACCTCGGCAGATAGTAGTGGGAGACGTCACAACAGGGAACAGAGACACCAGTGGACGTCTTTGCATGCATCTTTTTATCAGACTGTATTGTCACAATGTGCACTTTATGTTTTTTGAGCTTATTGAATATTTATTTTCTGCGCTGCATCCTGATCATTTTAAAGCTGAACCATCAGTTTGAGAAAAAGGTCGAACAGCACCCTTATCTCATCAGCATTCATTTAAAGGGAAGATCTTTGTAGTTCGATATACAGTATATGGATTACGTTGGGCGGTACGGTATTCAAAGGTATTGTTATGTAGAGTCATTATGACCAAAAGTATTGTTTGTAAATGAAGATTTCTTGTGGTGAGTCCACAATTCCCTATTCCTGTGTTTAATATAGTTCTATAAATTCTGTTATAATAATAGAAAAAAAAAATATTCTCATACATGTTACATATCAATTAGTTGCACCAGAAAAGCCACAGTATTTATACTAGTCAGTGGGGATGTGATTCAGTAATAATTTGTTATATAATAATAAGTTATCATTATATGAAAGTATTTACATCAATTCATGTATCCTGAAGAAGTTCACAGCTTAAAGGGTAACTAAACATAAGAACAAATGTGTAATATATTGCAGCTTACAATCTTTAGATGTGCTGGCTGCCTTCATTTTTTTTTTCCAAGCTAAGAACATTTTCAGACAATACCTGTTGATCTTGCAAGACACGCAGTGTCCTTGTCACTTCCTGTAGACTGCACAGAAGAAAATCTACCTTATTAGCAATCATCTGTAAACTAACAATTCCTCCTCTTTATTGAGCATTACGTGTTTTGCCTTGTTTGATGTGTTTTTTTTTCACTTTTTTTTTTACAAAAAACAAATGCGACTTTTTGCAACATTTGTATGTATTTGCATTTAAGTGGAACACGTTTTTTTTGCAAATTTTGCAAATCGCAAAGGATCACAGCAGGAATATACTCATCCTTACTTCCATTACATAACAAGGTGCCACAAGGCTTCATTCTGCGATCAATGTTAAGTCGGATCCCACTGGAAAATACCAATCAAAACATGCTCTTAGCTCCCATCTATGCAGATTACATAGAACACAATACACATAACTCTGGATATCTTTTAATCACTTGCTGACCAGCAACATACCCTACGTCACTAGACTTCAAGTGGTTATACCCGGATGATGCCTGCAGCAGCGGGCATTACCCCGATACCGTTCTCTAGAGCCGGCGGTCGGCTCTCTTGCAAAAGCAATCCTAGCGGCTAACTAGCCTCTGGATTGCTTTTATAAGTAGTGGGAGGGGACAGCGCCCCCCACCCTTGTCACCTTCCGTTACTTTCTCTGGCTCTCCCGTCCGACTGGGAGACCTGAGTGACCAGCCGGTGCTCCCTTTGGCTGATCAGAGAGCCAAAAAAGGAAGACCATGGTCGACTTTGTTCGGCTCTCGGCTATGGTAACCTGGAAGCGATGACCTGACTTCTGGGTTACCCAAATGTCAACAGTGCCATTTTAAAAAATCAAAAGCATTAGTAAAACACAGATCTTGGTGTGATCAAAGGCTTTTAAAGTGGAGTTCCACACAAAACGGGAACTTTTGCTGTAAGGCCTCCTCCCCGGCTCCTGTTTGTGAAACTAAGCTTTTGGGGAGGAGGGGGGGGGGGCAGGTACCCGATTTGGACAGGTACCTGCTCCCACCTACGTTCTGGTCGCCTTAGGCGATCGGAAGCAGAAATTCTCCCCCCTCCGATTGCCGAAGTCTTCTGGGACACATGACAGGTCCTAGAAGACTTTGGGACCAATCACAGAGCGCTGCGCCGTTCACGCATGTTCAGTGGGCACCTGGCTGTGAAGCCGCAAGCTGTCACAACCAGGTGCCCATAGCAGAGATGCCGGAGTCGCCGAGGGAAGACACGGGGAGAACACAGCTGGGGTGAGTGCACCGCTGGATCGTGGAACATGTGGGTGTGTGTTTATTAAGGGCCGGTTCACACTGCTCCGATCCCAGAGATCAGATGTGATTCGCACCGCACTGCAGTGTGAGTCACATGCGATCTCTCTGCGATGAAAATTCAGCCATAGAGATTGTACGGCTGATTTTGCATCGCAAATTGGAGCAAACTCGCACAGGACCCTTTTTTTTCTCAGGGTCAGAATCGGATCAGATTCTTGTGTGAGTTTTCAGTTCGCACTGCAATATGCAAACTGATTTGGGGGTGTTAACAGCTTTCTATTGATACTCCCCGCAGTTTGCATAGTGCAGTGTGAACTGCCGCGGGGAGACAAGCGATGCGGGAACCCACAGTGGATTCGCAGTGTTCCCGCAACGCTGCAGTGTGAACCCAGCCCTGCAAGTCAACAGCTATGGTTTTTGTAGCTGGTGACTTTTAATAAATAAAGAAAATTACTGCAACTCCGCTTTAAATGCAGAGGAGGGATTTGAGATCTCAGGTATAGACCCCAGATCTCTTCATAAAGACTACCTGTCATATGCCTATTGATCTCACAAGGGATATTTACATTCCCTTCGCCAGCAATAAAAGTATTTAAAAAAATAAATTTAAAGCGAAAGTGTAAAAAAAAAAAAATTTAAAGTGCCCAGTCTCCCCGTGCTTGCGCACATAGGCGACGCACACGTTGGGCCCACACGCACGCAAACAGCAATTGTCCCACACATGTGATGCATCACCACGGACGTCAGATCATGGGCAGGAATTCTAGCACTAGACCACCTCTGTAAAGTGGTAACCTGTAAAGGCTTTTAAAGAGTCGCCTATGGATAGTAAAATTGATGTTGTTAGACGCTGTTGCACGGGCATGTGCAATTTTAAAGCGTGACATGTTTGGTATCTATTTACTTGGTGGAGCATCCTCTTTTACATTCTATGAAAAAATTGGGTTATGTATTGTGTTGACTTGCATTACAATTAAAAATGTGTATTTTTTTCCCCCCAAAAATTGTGTTTCAAAAACTGATGCGCTATTGAATATTGTGTGACATAAAAAAATGCAACACCCGACAATTTACTTTCTGCTTTAAAAACATATAATGTTTGGGAGTTTTAACTAATTTGCTAGCAAAAAAATACAGATTTTTACATGTAAACAAAAGTGTCAGAAAAAGGGCTGGAGCTGAAGGGGTTAAAAGCAGACCCAAGATACATCTACACAGCCAGGCTTATAATAACGCATGTCAAATCCCTCTATTCAACGATCCTAGTACTAATTATATAAGTGCTTTGAGTTCCCAGGGTGAAAAGTGCTGTACAAATATTAACCACTTCAGCCCCGGAAGGATTTCCCAGGTTAGGACCAGAGCACTTTTTGCGATTCGGCACTGCGTCGCTTTAACTGACAATTGCACGGTCGTGCGACTTTGTACCCAAACAAAATTTGCGTCCTTTTTTTCCCACAAATAGAGCTTTCTTTTGGTGGTATTTGATCCCCTCTGCGTCATTTCTGATCACCGCTATAAACAAAAGAAGAGCGACAATTTTGCAAAAAAAAAGTTTTTCTTACTTTTTGCTAAAATACAAATCCAAAAAAAATATAAAAAAAACATTTTTTTTTCATCTGTTTTGGCCGATTTATATTCTTCCTCATATTTTTGGTGAAAAATAAAAAAAATCGCAATTGCCGTTTATTGACTGGTTTGCGCAAAAGTGGCCACGTTTACGAATGATGAGAATTAATTTCTGGGGTTTTTCTTTTTCTTTTATTCTTTACTAGTAATGCCGGCGATCTGCGAGTTTTAGCGGTACTGTGATATTGGGGCAGACATGTCGGACCATTTTCACAAATGTCCACTGATTACTGTATAAACGTCACTGGCATTGAAGGGGTTGACCTGCAGGGGGTAGTGAAGGGGTTAACTGTGTTCCCTGGGTGTGTTCTTACTGTGGGGGGGGGGGGAGGGGGCTGGGCTACCATGGGCATAAGAGTTCTAACTGATCCCAGTGACAGGGGTCAGTAGATTTCCTATGCCCCCACTAACAGAGCGGGGAACTTCCGTGTTTACATCGGCGGTTCCCCGTTCTTTGGCTGTGGCCGCTCATCGTAGCTAGCCGGCGGACATCGGGTCCGCTCGAAACGCATGCACACTCCTCGGCGCGTGCGCGCCCCCTAGCGACCACCTGTTTTTTTACGACGATTCGCGGGACACGTGAATATAGGGTAGGCAGTGTGGAAGTGGTTAATATTATGATTATTATTAAGGAGGATCTGATAAAAAGAATTGTTGCTCTACAGTCTAGGAGGAATTATTATTAGTATTATAATTGGTGAAGGTGTGACGGATGGGATATAAGTGCACAGGGCGCTTAGCAGCATTTTTTTGTCCACCAGCGATCCCCCGCGCGTGCGCGGCTCCTCACACGTACGCAAAGCTCGCCTGGGCTACAGGCGGCCGATCGATGCTACTCGCCGGTGTCGGTTTCTTGCCCCTTGGCGGCTACATTTGTGCCTTCAAGGGGCGAGACAATCACCCCCGTATCCTTTAGATGACTGGGGACAGTGACCCTAGTCAATCTTGAGAATACGGGT
>BLSH010166948.1:2319227-2333175 GCA_018402905.1 Glandirana rugosa | reverse complement strand
TAAAAATACTGTGGTTGTATAAATGTGCACACCCTCTTATAACTGGGGATGTAGCTGTGTTCAGGATTAAGTATCACATTCAAACTAATGTTAAATAGGAGTCAGTACACACCTGCCATCATTTAAAGTGCCTCTGATTAATCCCAAATAAAGTTCAGCTGTTCTAGTAGGTCTTTCCTGACATTTTCTCAGTCACATCCATTGCAAAAGCATCAGAGGGATCTCATTGTTAAAAGGTATCAGTCAGGAGAAGGGTACAAAAGAATTTCCAAGGCATCAGATATACAATGGAACACAGTGAAGACAAAAGAAAATATGGCATAGCAGTGACATTACCAAGAACTGGACGTCCCTCCAAAATTGATGAAAAGACAAGAAGAAAACTGGTCATGGAGGCTGCCAAGAGGCCTACAGCAACATTAAAGGAGCTGCAGGAATATCTGGCAAATACTGTTTGTGTGGTACATGTGAAAACAATCTCTTGTATTCTTCATATGTCTGGGCCATGGGGTAGAGTGGCAAGACGGAAGCCTTTTCTTACGAAGAAAAACATCCAAGCCCGGCTAAATGTTGCAAAAACATATCTGAAGTCACCCAAAAGCATGTGGGAAAATGTGTTCTGGTCTGATGAAACCAAGGTTGAACTTTTTGACTGTAATTCCAAAAGATATGGTGCAAAAATAACACTGCACAACACCAAAAGAACACCATACTCACCGTGAAGCATGGTGGTGGGCAGCATCATGACTTGGGGTGTTTTTTTCTTCAGCTGGGACAGGGGGTCTTAGTCAAGGTAGAGGGAATTATGAACAGTTCCAAATACCAGTCAGTATTGGCACAAAACCTTCAGGCTTCTGCTAGAAAGCTGAACATAAAGAGGAGCTTTCAGTATGACAACGACCCAAAGCATACATCCAAATTACCAAAGGAATGGCTTCACCAGAAGATGATTAAAGTTTTGGAATGGTCCAGCCAGAGCCCAGACCTGAATCTGATCGGAAATCTGTGGGGTGGTCTGCGGAGGGCTGTGCCCAGGAGATGCCCTCACAATCTGACAGATTTGGAGTGTTTTTGCAAAGAAGAGTGGGCAAATATTGCCAAGTCAAGATGTGCCATGCTGATAGACTCATACCCAAAAAGACTGAGTGCTGTAATAAAATCAAAAGGTGCTTCAACAAAATATTAGTTTAACCACTTCGCCACCATGCCAATTCTGACACTTCTCTCCTACGTGTAAAAATCATAATTTTTTTGCTATAAAATTACTCAGAACCCCCAAACATTATATATATATTTTAGCAGAGATCTTAGGCAATAAAATGGCGGTCATTGCAACTTTTTATGTCACGCGTTATTTGCGCAGCAATTTAAAAAAAATTTTTGGAAATAAAAAAAGTTTCATGATTTAAAAAAAACAGAACAGTAAAGTTAGCCCAATTGTTTTGTATATTGTGAAAGATGATGTTACGCCGAGTAAATAGATACCCAACAAGTCATGCTTTAAAATTGTGCCCACTCGTGAAATGGCGCCAAACTTTGGTACTTAAAAATCTCCATAGGCGACGCTTTAAAATGTTTTACTGGTTACATGTTTAGAGGTACAGAGGAGATCTAGTGCTAAAATTATTGCTCTCGCTCTAACGCATGCGGCGATACCCCACATGTGATTTGAACACCGTTTACATATACGTTTACTTCTGTGCACCAGCTCGCGGGGACGGGGCGCTTTCGTTTTTTTTTTTTATTATTTATTTTACCTTTAGTTTTACACTTTCTCTTTAATTTTTTTTGATCACTTTTTTTCCTATTACAAGGAATGTAAACATCCTCTGTAATAGGAATATTGCGTGACAGGTCCTCTTTATGGAGAGATGTGGGGGTCAATAAGACCCCACATCTCTCCTCTAGGCTGGAAAGACCGAGATCAGAAAAAAAAAACTGCGTTCTCGGTCATTTCAGCCGAGTTCACGGGCATTGTTTACATCACGTGACCCGGACGTGACGTCATACGTTGCACCCAGACCTTCGAGGCGCATAGAGATGACTGGTCATCAGTCATCTCCCTGCTCAACTTCCGCTGGCGATGCATCTGTTCTCCGGGCCGCCGATGGCACGGGTGGCCCGGGAGAAGCACCGGAGGGCAACGGGAGGGGGGGGGGGGGGGACGTCCCTTCCCATGGCCGATAAGAACGATCAAGCGGCTAAACTGCCACTATGATTGTTCTTATGGTGCAGAGAATCGCCGGCGGATTAAAATGATATCTGAATGATGCATGTAGGTGTCAGCATCATTCAGATATCAGTGCTAAAAGACAAGGATGTCTTTGGAAGTGGTTAAGGTTGTGCACACTTCTGCAACCATATTATTTTAGTTTTTTATTTTTTACTTCCCTCCACCTAAAAGATTTCAGTTTGTTGTTCAACTAAGTTGTACAGTTTATAGGCCACATTAACCACTTGCCGACGGCCTCGCGAACATAAACGGCGATCTGCGCAGCCACAGTAGCGGGCGTGCGCCGCCAGCAGCGCTCTCGTGCCCGCCGCACTCTGCACGAGTGTGGCCGTGGGTCGGGTCGACTCAATGTCCGCCGGTGACCCGCGATCCCCTTCTGGAGTGGAAGAATGGGGACCTGCCGATGTAAACACGATGGTTCCTCCTTCTGTCAGTGGGCATGACAGAAATTTACTGATCCCTGTGATAGGGATCAGTTAGATCTCTGGTGCCCCTGCCAGCCCAGCCCCCACACAGTTATAACACACTGAGGGAACACAGTTAACCCCTTGATTGCCCCCATTAGGGTAACCCCTTCCCTGCCAGTGACATTTATACAGTAATCTTTTTTTTTTTAAGCTCCGATCGCTGTATTAATGTCAATGGTCCCAAAAAAGTGTCAAAAATGTCCAATCTGTCTGCCGCAATATCGCATAAAAATTGCAGATCGCTGCCATTACTAGTAAAAAAAAAATATATATATATATATACACATACATATATACAGTGGGGCAAAAAAGTATTTAGTCAGCCACCAATTGTGCAAGTTTAGTCACTTAAAAAGATGAGAGAGGCCTGTAATTTCCATCATAGGGACACTTCAACTATGAGAGACAGAATGAGAAAAAAAAATCCAGAAAATCACATTGTCTGATTTTTAAAGAATTTATTTGCAAATTATGGAGGAAAATAAGTATTTGGTCAATAACAAAAGTTCATCTCATTACTTTGTTATATACCCTTTGTTGGCAATGACAGAGGTCAAATGTTTTCTGTAAGTCTCCACAAGGTTTTTACACACTGTTGCTGGTAGTTTGGCCCATTCCTCCATGCAGATCTCCTCTAGAGCAGTGATGCTTTGGGGCTATCGCTGGGCAACATGGATTTTCAACTCTCTCCAAAGATTTTCTATGGAGTTGAGATCTGGAGACTGGCTAGGCCACTCCAGGACCTTGAGATGCTTCTTACGAAGCCACTCCTTCGTTGCCCGGGCGGTGTGTTTGGGATCATTGTCATGCTGAAAGACCCAGCCACGTTTCATCTTCAATGCCCTTGCTGATGGACGGAGGTTTTTACTCAAAATCTCACGATACATGACCCCATTCATTCTGTCCTTTACACAGATCAGTCGTCCTGGTCCCTTTGCAGAAAAATAGCCCCAAAGCATGATGTTTTCAACCCCCATGCTTCACAGTAGGTATGGTGTTCTTTGGATGCAACTCAGGATTCTTTCTCCTCCAAACACGACAAGTTGAGTTTTTACCAAAAAGTTATATTTTGGTTTCATCTGACCAAATTACATTCTCACAATCCTCTTCTGCATCATCCAAATGCTCTCTAGCAAACTTCCCGGACATGTACTGGCTTAAGCAGGGGGACATGTCTGGCACTGCAGGATTTTAGTCCCTAGCGGCGTAGTGTGTGACTGATGGTAGCCTTTGTTACTTTGGTCCCAGCTCTCTGCAGGGTTCTGGTATTTTTGCTCACCGTTCTTGTGATCATTTTGACCCCATGGGGAGAGATCTTGTGTGGAGCCCCAGATCGAGGGAGGTTATCAGCGGTCTTGTATGTCTTCCATTTTCTAATAATTACTCCCACAGTTGATTTCTTCACACCAAGCTGCTTACCTATTGCAGATTCAGTCTTCCCAGCCTGGTACAGGTCTATAATTTTGTTTCTGGTGTCCTTTGACAGCTCTTTGGTCTTGGCCATAGTGGAGTTTGGAGTCTGACTGTTTGAGGTTGTGGACAAGTTGTGTCTTTTATACTGATAACGAGTTCAAACAGGTGCCATTAATGCAGGTAACGAGTGGAGGACAGAGGAGCCTCTTAACCACTTACCAACTGGAAGGTTTTCCAGCTTTAGGACCAGAGCACTTTTTGCGATTCGGCGCTGCGTCGCTTTAACTTACAATTGCGCGGTCGTGCGACGTTGCACCCAAACAAAATTTGCGTCCTTTTTTTCCCACAAATAGAGCTGTCTTTTGGTGGTATTTGATCGCCTCTGCGTCATTTCTGATCGCCGCTATAAGGCTCCACGCACACTGTATCTCAAAAACGACCATTTTTGGTCGTTTTGGCGTTTTTTTTTAACAGCCCAAAAACGCCACTTTATTTTATCCTATGTGTCCATGCACACGTGGTCGTTTATTGTCTTTTATCAGCAGTGGCGTTTTTGGGCTGTTATCTGAACGCCCTGAATTGGCGTTCAAAAGTCGTTCGCCTGACCACAAAAAACGCCAGACGCCGGTAAACGCCGGTATATCGGCGTCTGCCGTTTTTTGCAGTCAATGGAAGTCAATGAAGGAAAAAAAAACGCCAAAAAACGCAGACGCCGAAAAACGCCGCTTACAAAACACTGCAAATAGAACGTTTTGTGAGCAGCGTCTCCTACCCGACGCTGAAAGAGCCCTATAGCGTCCAGTGTGCATGGAGCCTTAACAAAAGAAGAGCGACCATTTTGCAAAAAAAAACTAATTTCTTACTTTTTGCTAAAATTCAAATCCAAAAAAATAGTATAAACAAACATTTTTTTTCACCGGTTTTGGCCGATTTATATTCTTCCTCATATTTGTGATTAAAAAAAAAAAAAAAAAAAATCGCAATCGGCGTTTATTGATTGGTTTGCGCAAAAGCGGCCGCGTTTACGGATGATGAGAATTCATTTCTGGGGTTTTTATTTATTTATTTTTTTTACTAGTAATGGCGGCGATCTGCGATTTTTAGCGGTACTGCGATATTGCAGCGGACATGTCAGACATTTTTTACACTTTTTTGGGACCAATGACATTTATTCAGTGATCAATGTCATTGGTAGTGAAGGGGTTAACCTGGGGGGGAGAGCTAGGTGTTAACTGTGTCGCCTGGGTGTGTTCTTACTGTGGGGGGGGGGGGGGTTGGGCTAACATGGGCATGAGAGATCTAACTGATCCCAGTGACAGGGATCAGTAGATCACCCATGCCTGCACTAACAGAATGGGGAACCGCCGTGTTTACATCGGCGGTCCCCGTTCTTTCCCTGTGGCCGCTCATCGCGGCTCGCCGGCGGACATCGGGTCCGCCTGAGCCGCGGGCACACTCCTCAGGAGTGCGGCGGGCGCATGCCCCCTAGTGGTAGTTCGCAGATCGCTGTCTTTTTACAGCGATTCGCGCTCAGCATCCCGACTGCCGCTGTGAAAACACGGCACGCGGTCGGGAACTGGTTAAAGAAGAAGTTACAGGTCTGTGAGAGACAGAAATCTTGCTTTTTTGTAGGTGACCAAATACTTATTTTCCACCATAATTTGCAAATAAATTCTTTAAAAATCAGACAATGTGATTTTCTGGATTTTTTTTTCTCATTCTGTCTCTCATAGTTGAAGTGTCCCTATGATGAAAATTACAGGCCTTTCTCATCTTTAAAGTGGGAGAACTTGCACAATTGGTTGCTGACCATATACTTTTTTGCCCGACTGTATATATAGTAAAAACGCCATAAATTAATTTTTATGGTTTGTAAACGCGGCAAATTTTGCGCAAACCTATCAATATACGCCGATTGCGATTTTTTTTTTTTTTTTAATCACAAATATGAGGAAGAATATATATCGGCCAAAACTGATGTATAAGAAAACAATGGTGATGTCACCTGTGGTACCTGTCTGTAGACACACCTATCAGCGCTAATTAGAGCTCTTGGGTCTCTATTGGGAATAGACCACGATAAGCAAGGGCTTATTCAGCTGCCATTAAAAACATACAAAATATCTATAAAAACTGCACACTACTTTATGTAGCAATCTCTAGCCACCACCAAACAAAAAGTGCAAATAGCGCTAAAAATAAGTCCAAAATCAATTTCCACACAGAGTAAAAAAGGAGGAATGGTGGGCAAAGTTCTCAGGGATAACCAGGTATCTTGCTGTGTAAGTACTCAAGTTCCAATCACCCGGAAAGATGGAAATCAAACACCACGTGCAGTGAACAGATCCACAATCTGCTTACCAGAAAGTGAGAACAACAGAGGCCTGTATTCAACTGGTATGTTGTGCTGTGCTGCAATCTCTGAACCTTCTGCCAATATTCGCATCCGGCCAGCGGTCTCCACCCAGGTTAATGTACTGTTTAGACGTCTCACCGCTCAGCGCTCAGATCCAGCTTGTATGAACAACCCTGACGCGTTTCGTCATCACGACTTCTACTTGACGCCCTCAGTAGAAGTCGTGATGACGAAACGCGTCAGGGCGTGACCCCACGACCGGATGTGAAGTCTTGCGCTCCAGGACGCGAAGTGAAGGGACTTGGTTGTTCATACAAGCTGGATCTGAGCGCCGAGCGGTGAGACGTCTAAACAGTACTGAATGTACATTTAAATACTGCGATATTTGCACAGTTTGTTTGTAAGTGTGGTTTTTAGGGTGGGCATTAAATAAACAGTGTTTTACGGGATTACACTATGGTATGTGTCCTCTTTCCCATACTATGAGCCATTAACCTGGGTGGAGACCGCTGGCCGGATGCGAATATTGGCAGAAGGTTCAGAGATTGCAGCACAGCACAACATACCAGTTGAATACAGGCCTCTGTTGTTCTCACTTTCTGGTAAGCAGATTGTGGATCTGTTCACTGCACGTGGTGTTTGATTTCCATCTTTCCGGGTGATTGGAACTTGAGTACTTACACAGCAAGATACCTGGTTATCCCTGAGAACTTTGCCCACCATTCCTCCTTTTTTACTCTGTGTGGAAATTGATTTTGGACTTATTTTTAGCGCTATTTGCACTTGTTGTTTGGTGGTGGCTAGAGATTGCTACATAAAGTAGTGTGCAGTTTTTATAAAACTGATGTATAAATTAGTTTTTTTTATATATTTTTTTTTGGATATGTATTATAGCATAAAGTAAGAAATATTGTTTTTTTTTTCAAAATTGTCGCTCTTTTTTGGTTTATAGCGGTGATCAGAAGTGGTGTAGAAAGCTCTATTTGTGGAAAAAAAAGGGGATCAATTTTGTTTGGGTACAACGTCACGCGACCATGCAATTGTCAGTTAAAGCGACGCAGTGCCGTATTGCGAAAAGTGCTCTGGTCAGGAAGGGGGTAAATCCTTCCGGGGTGGAAGTGGTTAAACTGTCAGTCCATCAAATGTCTGGTGTCACAGCTGATCACATGTGCGGCACCATGGCAACTGCAGATCAAACAGAGGCTAAGATGGCAGCGTCCTTGGCTGTAAAAGATAGGAGGGTCTAGCTCATTATTCGCTAAGTTGATCATTTCACTATAGTTTATATTCAATATACTTACAGAAAAAAAAACAAAGAATCAGTTAACATTTTTAAGCCCCTCAGTACTTCATATCTTATTCTTCCACAGAGATAAACTGCACCATCAGCATACTGATCATACATCACTATGGATAGGATTATTGAGAGCTAACCAAGAACATTGTGTTAGCGGGCGTACAGAACGGACTGGGTTACTCTGGTTAATGTACAAACAAAGCAAACTTCTCATTGATTCTATCTATCTAGGAAGCCCAGCTTTTGCTGTTTATGTAATAACAAAATGACCCATGTACAGCAGGCAATGATGATGCCAGATATCCATCCAATCTCTCCTGCTTGGCTACAGCAAGATTTAATGTGGCAAACTTACATCAAGGTCAAAATGAAAAGAACTCACGTCAGACATATGGCTGGCTGCCACTGTTAGAATGATTTTAAAGGAAAACTAGGATAGTGTTAGGCCGGTTTTATTTTGGTTGTGTGCTAAGTAAATACTACTGGGCCTTATGCCGTGCTGTCCCATATATGAATATCCGTGTTTATACTGGAGGGTGTGCTTAACTGTGCGCCCCTCACATGGAGACGGAGCTGTCACTGGCAGATCCCCGTCTCAGACTAACAATGAGGAGCCAGTAGTACAGGTTCCTGCTCATGTGATTGCTGTGACAGCCAATCACAGTGATAACTGGTTTTAGAAGCCCCCAGTATTTTATTATCCTCTCTGAGAAAATAAAGATTCATTGGGGTTGATTTACTAAAGGCAAATAGTCTGTGCACTGCAAGTGCAGTTGCTCCAGATCTGAGGGGGACATGCAAGGAAGAAAAAAAAAACAAATAGCATTTTTGCAGAGCTTGCCCTCAGATCTCGCGTAACTGCTCTTGCGGGAGCACTTGTAGTGCACTGTATATTTGCCTTTAGTAATTCAAACCCATTATATCCTTGTGGAGGCTCACTAGTAGAGTAAGGCCCCTTTCACAGAGGAGTACAGAAAGTGGAGTTTCACAGTTTTCTATGTTTATTAACAGCTACAAAAAGTGTAGCTGCTGACTTTAAATAAACACACACTCATCTGTCCCCCGGCACCTCTGCAATGAGAACCGTGTGATTGAACATCGCTGATAGCTCGGTTCTGAGAGCTCACCGAGCAGAGAGCCACTGACTGTCAGTCACCACTCTCAGCTGTGCTCTCTCCTTGCTCACTGGAGCGCTGAGCTGGGGAGGGGGCAGCCGGCTCAGGCTCTCAGAGGCTCGCTGAGAAGCTGAGCTGGGTGCTGGTCCAGGCACCTGGCAGATCCAGACTTTATTGTCGGGACGACGCAGTGTGTGGACTGACATTGGTGACAACTGCTCTCTGCTGCATACGGGTCACAGGAGTGCAAAACGAATTGCACTCCTGTGATCCATAGGTGAAATACAGCCAAACTAGTTTTGGCTGGACTTTTCCTTTAACCCCAGTTCACACTAGAACACATTTCAGGAAACTCGCAATCCATGCACGTTTCCCATACTGCCTTAAAACCACACTGCGATCTGCAACAGGTGTCATTGGAATGTTAACAAAACCCAAAAAGCAGTGTTTTTTTCCTGCACTGGACTGCATGGTACAAAACAACCATGTGATCCGCTTGCAGTGCCTTCCTATAACTGGTGCATGCACTACTCTGGTGCGATGCAAGCCCATTCAAAATGCATGGGCTCAAATCGCACCATTCTGAATCACAAGAGAATTCACAGGAATGCAGTGCGATTTGCAGTGTGAACCAGGGCTAAAAGTGAAAGTTTAAATTAAAATTAAAAAAAAAAAATTTGAACTGGCAGAATTTGTAATGAAGCTTTAAAGTGGCATTAAACCCCCAAACCAAAAATGTATTATTATTATTGCAGCTTACCAATCATTAGATGTGGTTGCTGCATTAGTTTTCTTATTTAGGGTTTCCCCTCTGTTTTCACCAGGTGATCTGGCCAGTAACACACCTCCTGTATTAGAGTGCCTACACTCTGGATGAAGGAGCACATGGGCACCTGTGGACAGCAGCATAGTCAGTCTGTGGGGAGAGGAATGTTAGATGTATTAGCAGACTTAGATACACTAACAAACTGAAGCCAAACTTCACTTAACACTTTATATTCAGTTTCAGCAAACAGTTTTTTTCCTTTGGGATAAAAGTTTTACATAAATAAAAGCTGATTGTATGCACCCCTGTCAGTGTTAAATGTCTGGTCTCATACACGTAAACTGATACATCTGGAAGAGATCTTGTTCTTTTGAAAAACAACAGACGCACTAGCTAAATCCCCAAATGAAAATAAAAGAAAGAAAACCTAAAAAAGAAAAACTAATGCAGCCATCACATCCAATAATTGGTAAGTTGGACTTTTGGGTTTAACACTGCTTTAACCGGTTCCTAACTGTCTAGCGTACATGTACTGCTGTAGAGTGCCAGCGTATCGTAAATCGGCGTATATAAACAACGATTCATGCAGGCGCAGCTTGCAGGGGGGCGCGCACCGCCGGAGGTGCGCTCTTGTGCCCGCCGCACACTGCCTGAGTGTGGTTGCGGGTCGGGCAGACTCGATGTCCGCCGGCGACCCACGATTGCCTACTACAGAAGAAGAGCAGGGAACTGCCAATGTAAACACGGAGGTTCCCCACTCTTTCAGGCGGCATGACAGAGATCTACTGATCCCTGTAATCGGGATCAATTCAATCTCTTATACCCCTGCCAGCCCAGCCCCCACACCGTTAGAACACGCTGAGGGAACACAGCTAACCCCTTGATTGCCCTCTGCAGGGCTCATGGTTTGTAAACGCGATAACTTTTGCGCAAACCAATCAAACGCTTTTTGCGATTTTATTCACCAAAAATATGTAGAAGAATATATATCGGCCTAAACTGATGAATAAATTTGTTTTTTTATTTTTATTTTTTGATATGTATCATAGCAAAAAGTAAAAAAATCAAATCAAATACCACCAAAAGAAAGCTCTATTTGTGGGAATGAAATGTCGCTTGGGTACAACGCTGCACAATTGTCAGTTAAAGCGACGCGGTGCCGTATCGCAAAAAGTGTGCTGGTCAGGAAGAGGGAAATCCTTCCGGGGCTGAAGTGGTTAAAGTTACCCCCCTGTCCACACTGCACACCTATGTGAGGGTTGTGTTTTGCCTGCACTGAATGCACAGGAGTTCCATGCATCCATATTCAGGCTGTCCCATTCGTGTCAATTGGGATGCAGCAGCTTCACAGACACAGCGGCCGCTCCCAATCTGACATCCGGGTGATTGTGTGTCCCTGAAAATAAATGGTTAAAATAAAATAGTTTGATCAGGGCTGGATGTCAATGCGTTTTAAGCAGCATAGAAAAAAGGTTTATTATTTAGTGTCAGTGTTTTTTAAGATAAAAAAGGAAAAATGCCCACTACTGTTCCTGGGCCCTACTGTGGGTACAAATAACGTGCCACCAAATAAAGGCCTAGTTAGGTAATCTACCTGGATACAGCAAGTAGTAATAAAGATATATGCAGTTTTACTGACAAACTGCATTGAGGTGATAAAGTGTTATTAAACCCCAAATTTTGGATAACTATTACAGCAGCTGTTAGGACTTAACTTATCTGCAGCTTCAACTGCTTTACAATCTCACACTATTTCCTAAATGAGGAGGTCCAAAGGGTCACAGCTGTAGGATTCCTCTGTTAGGGTGGCTCCAGTGTCTTGCAGGGTCCTATGGAGCCACCCATGAGTGCGTGCCACCGGAGGCGATTCTACACAGCAGGTTCCACAGACCCAATGTCTGCCGAAACCCGCTTATTGCTCAGGACACAGGCAGAACCACAAACTGCCTATTTAATCAAGGTCAGATCACCATTCCGTCAGTAAGAAAGGCTTCCTGTAAAGCAGAGACACGGATCCATGTCTTCCTCTAGTACAAGCACCTCCCCCACTACACTAAAACACCAGCTGTGCACACAGTTAACCCCTTCATCACCCCTGATGTTAAAGTGCTTGTAAAGGAAGGTGTCAGTAAGTTGCAAGCGGTGTGGAAGGTGTCAGTAAGTGGTGAGGAAGGTGTCAGTAAGCAGCATGGAAGCTGTCAGTAAGCGACGTGGAAGGTGTCAGTAAGTTGCGAGCGGTGTGGAAGGTGTCAGGAAGATATGAGCGGTGCGGAAGCTGCCAGTAAGCAGCATGGAAGCTGTCAGTAAGTTGCCAGCGGTGTGGAATGTGTCAGTAAGCAGTATGGGAGGTGTCAGTAAGTGGTGTGGAAGGTGTCAGGAAAGTATGAGCAGTGTGGAAGGTATCAGTAATTGGCATGGAAGGTGTCAGTAAGCGGCGTGGAAGGTGTCAGTAAGTTGCAAGCAGTGAGGAAGGTGTCAGTAAGCGGTGTGGAAGGTGTCAGTAAGCGGCGTGGAAGCTGTCAGTAAGCGGCGTGGAAGCTGTCAGTAAGTTGCGAGCAGTATGGAAGGTGTCAGGAAGGTATGAGCGGTGCGGAAGGTGTCAGTAAGCAGTGAGTTGTGTGGAAGGTGTCAGTAAGCGGCGTGGAAGCTGCCAGTAAGCAGCGTGGAAGCTGTCGGTAAGTAGTATGGGAGGTGTCAGTAAGTGGTGTGGAAGGTGTCAGGAAGGTATGAGCGGTGTGGAAGGTGTCAGTAAGCGGTGAGTTGTGTGGAAGGTGTCAGTGGGTGGTGTGGAAGGTGTCAGTAAGTGGCGTGGAAGGTGTCAGTAAGCGGCGTGGAAGGTGTCAGTAAGCGGCGTGGTAGGTGTCAGTTAGCGGTGAGGAAGGTGTCAGTAAGTGGCGTGGAAGGTGTCAGTAAGCGGTGTGGAAGGTGTCGGTAAGTGGCGTGGAAGGTGTCGGTAAGCGTTGTGGAAGGTGCCAGTAAGCGTTGTGGAAGGTGTCAGTTAGCGGTGGGGAAGGTGTCAGTTAGCGGTGGGGAAGGTGTCAGTTAGCGATGGGGAAGGTGTCAGTAAGCGTTGTGGAAGGTGTCAGTTAGCGGTGTCAGTTAGCGGTGGGGAAGGTGTCAGTTATAGGTGAGGAAGGTGTCAGTTAGCGGTGTGGAAGGTGTCAGTTAGAGGTGTGGAAGGTGTCAGTTAGCAGTGTGGAAGGTGTCAGTTAGCGGTGTGGAAGGTGTCAGTTAGAGGTGCGGAAGGTGTCAGTTAGCTGTGTGGAAGGTGTCAGTTAGCTGTGTGGAAGGTGTCAGTTAGCGGTGTGGAAGGTGTCAGTTAGCGATGTGGAAGGTGTCAGTTAGAGGTGTGGAAGGTGTCAGTTAGCGGTGTGGAAGGTGTCAGTTAGCGGTGTGGAAGGTGTCAGTTAGCGGTGTGGAAGGTGTCAGTTAGCACTGTGGAAGGTGTCAGTTAGCGGTGTGGAAGGTGTCAGTTAGCAGTGTGGAAGGTGTCAGTTAGAGGTGCGGAAGGTGTCAGTTAGCGGTGTGGAATGTGTCAGTTAGCGGTGTGGAAGGTGTCAGTTAGCAGTGTGGAAGGTGTTAGTTAGCAGTGTGGAAGGTGTCAGTTAGCGGTGTGGAAGGTGTCAGTTAGCGGTGTGGAAGGTGTCAGTTAGCGGTGTGGAAGGTGTCAGTTAGCAGTGTGGAAGGTGTCAGTTAGAGGTGCGGAAGGTGTCAGTTAGCAGTGTGGAAGGTGTCAGTTAGAGGTGCGGAAGGTGTCAGTTAGCGGTGTGGAAGGTGTCAGTTAGAGGTGAGGAAGGTGTCAGTTAGCGGTGTGGAAAGTGTCAGTTAGCGGTGTGGAAGGTGTCAGTTAGCAGTGTGGAAGGTGTCAGTTAGCGATGTGGAAGGTGTCAGTTAGAGGTGTGGAAGGTGTCAGTTAGCGGTGTGGAAGGTGTCAGTTAGCGGTGTGGAAGGTGTCAGTTAGCACTGTGGAAGGTGTCAGTTAGCGGTGTGGAAGGTGTCAGTTAGCAGTGTGGAAGGTGTCAGTTAGAGGTGCGGAAGGTGTCAGTTAGCGGTGTGGAATGTGTCAGTTAGCGGTGTGGAAGGTGTCAGTTAGCAGTGTGGAAGGTGTTAGTTAGCAGTGTGGAAGGTGTCAGTTAGCGGCGTGGTAGGTGTCAGTTAGCGGTGAGGAAGGTGTCAGTAAGTGGTGTGGAAGGTGTCAGTAAGCGGTGTGGAAGGTGTCGGTAAGTGGCGTGGAAGGTGTCGGTAAGCGTTGTGGAAGGTGCCAGTAAGCGTTGTGGAAGGTGTCAGTTAGCGGTGAGGTG
>BLSH010166948.1:2247960-2268224 GCA_018402905.1 Glandirana rugosa | reverse complement strand
ATGCCTATTTATGCATTAAAACACCTGAGACTGGTCTTATCCATGCGATGGCATTTAGAGACATTCTATTTTATTTGATCTTTCCAGGTTGCTGAGCATTCATTATAGGATATCTGCCCATCCATCCATTTTGTGAACAGCCTATGCAAATATACAACTGATAGCAAGCTTACAAACACTATATAATACACTTACTGCCTTCATCAGGAATTGTGACAGCACTGTGACCAGCTGGGGGGGGAGAACTGTGCCAATGCACTAGCCTGCTCAGTGCCCTACTGCCCCGTCCTGCTGTGAACTTTGAGTTCTATTATTTTCATATGATGTTGTTATTCAGATTTTTTTGTTGCTAACGTCACTACTATTGCCATCAAATGCAGTGTTTTAATGGGAAAAAATGATTGCGGGGGAGGTAGGTGACACCATGTTTTACCGCACCAGGTGACACCAACCCTAGTTGCGCCACTGGACTAAAGTTCCACTTCTACACTGCCCACCGTATATTCACGACGTCAGTGTGGATGCGTCCCACCGTAAATAAGTGGTGATTTGCGGGTGGCCGCTAGGGGGCGCGCGCCCACCGTACTCCTGAGGAGTGTGCCCGCAGTTCGGGCGGACCCGATGTCCACCGGCGAGCCGCGATGAGCGGCCACAGCAAAAGAACGGGGAACCGCCAATGTAAACATGACGGTTCCCTGCTCTGTTAGTGGGGGCATAAGAGATCTACTGATCCCTGTCACTGGGATCAGTTAGATCTCTTATGCCCATGGTAGCCCAGCCCCCCCCCCCCCCCACAGTTAGAACACACCCAGGGAACACAGTTAACCCCTAAATCTCCCCCTGCAGGTTAACCCCTTCAATGCCAGTGACATTTATACCGTAATCAGTGGATATTTAAATTTCTGATCGCTGTATAAATGTCATTGGTCCCAAAAAAAGTGTCAAAATGGTCCGACATGTCCGCCCCAATATCGCAGTACCGCTAAAAATCGCAGATCGCCGCCATTACTAGTAAAAAAATAACAAACCCCAGAAATGAATTCTAATTCATCCGTAAACGCGGCCAGTTTTGTGCAAACCAATCAATAAACTCTGATTGCAATTTTTTTACCAAAAATATGAGGAAGAATATAAATCGGCCAAAACTGATGAAAAAAAATTTTTTAAATATTTTTTTTATGGATTTGTATTTTAGCAAAAAGTAAGAAAAACTGTTTTTTTTTGCAAAATTGTCGCTCTTCTTTTGTTTATAGCGGTGATCAGAAATGACGCAGAGGCAGTCAAATACCATCAAAAGAAAGCGCTATTTGTGGGAAAAAAAGGACGCAAATTTAGTTTGGGTACAACGTCGCATGTCCGCGTAATTGTCAGTTAAAATGACGCAGCGCCGAATCGCAAAAAGTGCTCTGGTCCTAACCTGGGAAATCCTTCTGGGGCTGAAGTGGTTAAGTGATGTATTGGCTTAACAACTCATTATTCCAAATGGATGAATAGGAAAAAAAGCCAGGAAGAAAGCAGTCATGTCAAAGTCATGTGACCAGACTCTCTTCAAATTATGAAGTTCTGTTTGCTATGTTACGCAGAGAGAACTCTGCTCTGTGGGGTACCGCAGGCTCCACTCTGCAGTCTGCATTTTATGAATGAGCCGTAAAGGCCTGCTATAGAAGAGAGTGGCTAGAGATATCCACTGTCCATTGTACATTTTCCCTCTAGTATTCTCCCATCGAAAGAGAGAATAAAATTATTAAAATCCACAGCAGTCACAACAACATGACACAAAGGTTGCACACTGCAGAATCATGTAACCAGAAATTGCTACCCTACTCAAATATGCTGAGAAAAGCCAAGGGAATCTGTCTGCAAGAGATTATATTTAACTGATATATGTAAAGTTTTGTATCTTCAGCTATCAAACTTATTAATTTAACTTTTTGCCTGGAGATGTCCTTAAAGCGGAGTTCCACTCGTTTTTTTGTTTATTAAAAGTCAGCAGCTACGAAAAGTGTAGCTGCTGACTTTTAATAAACAGTAACTTACCTGTCTCCCGGTCCAGCGATGGCTGCGCCCGAAGCCTCGCTCGTCTCCCCCCTCCTCCCGACGGCCGCGCCATTACAAGTGTGGGCACCCGGCCCGGCTTCACGGCCGGGCACCCACTGCGCATGCGCGAGTCGCGCTGCGCATTCTTAGTGGCCAGGCAATCTTCTGGGACCTGTGACGTGTCCCTGAAGATTGCCAGGAGGGAGGGGCCGCCTAGGAGGAGAGGAGGAGTCGCCTAGGCGGCCCAGAGGCGGAAGGTGAAAGAGGGACAGGAAGTCCCTCTGAAACCTGGGGACACCCCCCCCCCAAAAAAAATTACATGCCAAATGTGGCATGTAAGGGGGTGAGGAGTGCTTAAAGCGGAAGTTCCATTTTTGGGTGGAACTCCGCTTTAAGGGCCGGTTTACACTTAGGCGATCCTAGGCAATTTGCGATCCGACTTGTGTCGCCCCAATTTGCCTCAAATCGCCTGACATCAGAAATCTCATTGAAATGAATGGAGGCGTCTTAATATGCGCTACTCAAGTCCCAAGTGATTCCAAAAAAGGTTCCTGTACTATTTTCAAGCGGCTTCTAGGCAAATTGAGCCCATAGAAGTCAAAGGAAGTTCACTTCCAAGTCGGATCCCCGTCTATGAAGAAGCAACTTTCCAGGAAGAAGAACATTATTTTGCCAGAAGACACATCTCTCTTGTCCCAGGTACTCGTGTTGAAATCGCCTGAAATCGCCTAAAATCGCCTGATATTGCACAGAAGTCGCGCCGCTCCGCCTTTTCAAATCGCCTAGCAAAGTCGCCCCGAAGTCGGATCGCCTCAGTGTGAACCGGCCCTTAAATGCCTTGTTGTCTTCTCAACAAATGTTTTGAAATTCCCAGCCAGAAACAGAATATGAAAAAAATAATTTCTTTGTCTTATTAATGTTATTCTTGTGTTAGAAGCGGTAAATTGAACAAAAAAGGAGTATATAGCAGATTATATTGCATACTGAACCAATAATTTGGCACAATTATTATCTACATACAGTGCAAAAACCATGTAAATTTGCATCACAAAATTTTGCTAATAAATACATAGCGATAGCTAAATTTCATTGATCAATTGTATCATGGTCATGGTGACTCCATCTTGGAGACTGGGTCACAGCCCATATCATGGCCTTCAGCAAGAGTTTGCTCTTGTCTTTTATTCTCAGAAAACCACACTCAGGAAAGCTGCTTACAGCTCAAATTCCCAAACTTTTTGGCTAGGGTACCCCACTAAGGGCCAACTGGGTTCTTTTGGCCTATTTACCAGTGCACTAAAGCTGCCCCATAGTTCATCCCTCAGCCTCTGGGAGCGTAAACTTCCCTTTGACCCTCTGTAACTTTCTAAAGTATACTTTTACCAAGAGCATAAGGATTTCTAGGGATTCTATAAATTTTGACTTGATAATCGAGTGATATCTTGATATACAAGTAGTGTCAAGTCACAACTGAGGATGGTCTATGTGGACACCAGATGCCTGCATATTTACATGTGCCTCTTTTAATCATCAACCATGTGAGTTGCTAAATGTTGCGCCTTCATTAAATGTGACCATAATGCTACACTTAGAGGCGCCTCTCTCCTCTTTTATACACTGTAGCTCCTACTGGATCTTGCTTCTAATCCCCTTGTGGAGGCTGCCATGTGTCGATGGACATTTTATGGTTACACAACCTGGTCACATTGCTATAATCTTTTTATATGGAGTATAAACTGAAGGACTTATGAATAATTGGTTGTGGAACAAATCCTCTGAGTTTCCATTATTTCTTATGGGGAAATTTGCTTTGATATACGAGTGCTTTGGATTACAACCATGTTTCCGGAACTGATTATGCTCGCAATCCAAGGTGTTTTTTTTACTGTAATTATAATTATGTACTCCAGCCCAATTCACATGCAGGAAGTGATATATTTGTCTCCTTTTTTTCCTTACATGTTTATGTCAGTCACTAGGGATTATTCTCAAGCCAAGTGTTCCCTCTCAGGTAACAACCCGTTGAATTCATTAACGATGTTGGGTAAAAAAACTGGATTGCTCTTTTTCTTCTGGAGGTAGAGCTGAAGTGTGCCATACATACAGTAACAGGACTTTCACCTTTCATTAGGACCAGTCACTAGTAATATTCAGGTGTAGGGTTTCAGAGACAATAGCAAGCAATGCTTGGTCAGTGAATGGTTGAAGAATAGATGCCAAAGCCTTAGTGCACACCAGTAGTTTTTTTTATTTTTCGTTCAAACCCAGCAGGGCTGAACAAAAAAACCCTGACAGTTCTGCTGGAGCCGCTGTACTAACTATCAGCCCCCCCTGCCAGATCATTCCGGCAGACATTTTTCCGTCTTGCACCATTCAGCTTTTATCGGATCAAATGCAGTATAAACATTTGTTTTTATTGAACATGCCGAATGTCGGCCGACGTTCGGCCCATGTGTACTAGGCTTTATAATCCCATCTTGTTTGAACAGCCATTAAAACAAATCATCATAATTCACTTTCTTTTAAAAGAAAATGATCCTTTAATTGCCTGGAAAAAATGGACAGTTCAGGAAGAAAAGGACATGGCAGATTTGAGAGTCGTTAGAGCTGAACTCCAGTAATTATCTGTTTTGCATATTAAGATTCGGGGACATACATCTGCAACTACATTGCTGTCAAATTGGGACCATCAGATGTGTCCGTGCAGCCACTGCATCCCAATTGACATGAATGAGACTATCTGCACACGGATGCACAACACCTGTGCATCATGAATGGGCAAAGAAAGCCCTTGCATGGGTGTAAGCATTAATATCTATACATATAGATTCTTTAGGAAGAATACTGTAAGCTGGTATTGTTAGCCTTCTACTTAAAATGCTTACCTGGCAGTCTCTGAGTTTAGAACTTTGAGACTCACTGATTCATAAAAAGTGTTCATCAAATGGAGTCCTGATTTGCATACTTGTTCTGGGCCAGTGTCTCTAAATGTCTCAAGGCCACTGGGTCAGAATGACAGCCAGGTAGTTACCTTTTTAGAAGGAGAGGTAAAAATGACAGCCTGTAAGTTTCTTTCAACACAGATTGACTTTAAACTCTTTTCATTTATTCATGTAGAGGAACTGATCAGTGATTCACAGTCATCAGCTCACTGACTTCCATGGATGAAGGACTGTGTGAAGTCAGAGCTCTCTCTGGATTCAGCTGTGCTAGGTCAGAATGGTTGTTAAAAGAGTGCTGTCACAGATAACCATTCAGAGTATGTATGGCAGCGTCTTCCCTAACAACCAGTTCCCTTAGCATGGCCAGATTTACACAGCCGTGAACACTCTACCATGGATGTGAAGAAAAAAATGATGATAGTTTAGTTATCTGCTAAAGAACTTTCGTAAAAGATACCTTATTTATAATAGGGTTCAAAGCAGAGCTGCCCCTTATGCCTTCATGCTGCCCGTAAATGTCCAAATTTAGACCTTCATCATGATCATGTATGTTGCTGCGGACACCACCCACGTCATCCGATTCCAGCCCCATCCATCCAGCCAGTCACTGTGTCTCACAGTTCTTCTTACTTACAGTGGCACTGGTCCCGGGCGGTCACCGCCGTCCGCCAATCGCATCCGCGGATTCTTGAGCTGGCAGGCGGGGCCTTGAGCTCCACTGATGCTCTGACCCCACCCATTGCTTTGCGTGCGTGCTGCCTGTGTGAGAAGTGAGGACCACCGCCGCGGCACCGCGCGTAGAGAAGAACACCGGTGTCACAGACGGTCTCGTCGCGGTCAGTGACAGTCACTGGTGACACTGCAGCAGTGCAGCACTACCAGAGAGAGGAGTGTGTGCTGGCCTGCCTGTGGACTGGAGGACGATTGTACCCGGTGCGGTGCTCATCAGAGCTGAGCTGGCCAGGAAGAGGAGAGGACCAGTCGAGACCACCCACAGGTAGGTAGGTCTTCTTTCTCCTCCCCTGGCTGGCTCCCAGTCCCTAGTCCCACTCGGCACTCCCCATGATGACAGATAACTAAACTATATATTTTTTTTAGGTTTTTAAAACTTTTCCTTCACCTGATCGGCTGACCTGTGTCCCTGACAGTGCACATCAGCATGGCAGCATGGGCCAGGCCAACAGACCACACCACACCATGGCCTGGCCCATGCTGCCATGCTGCGTGCACTGTCAGGGAAACAGGTCAGCTGGTCAGGTGAAGCAGGTCAAAAGTGCATGATGTACACATAACACATGATGTATGCGTGTTTGCACAGGCACACAGCAGGCCATTCATTTGAATGGGCTGCAATGCCTGCACTTCCCGCTGAATAAAGATTTCTATGTGTGTGTGCGTTTTTTGAGATGTTGGGATGAAGAGCAAAATTGAAATGGGGGGGGAGGGTCCCAAGAAAATGTTTTTCCCAGGGTCCAAACCATATTAAAGACGGCCCTGATTAGAATGCCTGTCAGTTTTTATTGCGGTCTGTGCTCCCATTAAGGAGATTCAACCTTTCTATTTGTGCTGTTTACCTTTTATCATTGAAAGTAAAAGCAAATCCTAAATTTTGGGTTTTCCCCCGAAATGTAATGGAGGGGAAAACTTTCAGTGGATTCCCTTAATTTGCAGAGATATCCTCTCACTTCCTATTTATATATGGGACAGCAAGTAAAGGGAAATCTCCGCAATGGGACATAGATGGTGAAAAAAAATCTGACAAGGGGTTAGTTACTCTATCCAAAAAAAAAAAAAAGTTTTGCCTATAGTTCTACTTTAAGATTATCCGTATGAATCAATTCATATATAGTACATTTCCACATGCCTCATCCCTGTATTAATTGTAATTTCTTTTGTATATGTTGTGATGTTATGCGAGGCACCACAATGGACGGTCGATACTTGTCGCCTCGCATGCGATCATTTTGAGACAACTAGCGGGAGTCTGACCCGGGTTTTGCTGGACACCGTGGGAGAGTTGGTTCTGGCCTGGACCTTCCAGTCCACTTAAACCTCTCTCCACCTGCATTTAATGACCAGGAAGAGAGCAGAGGAGAGCTCTATCCTGGATCTCAGAGGGAGAAAGCTGAGTGAGCTGTGTGTGATAATTTGGACTCAAAGATAAAGGTTTGCACTGTGCTTATGCTTTGTGGGTGTATAGAGAGGAGCCGATTGTTTAGTTTAGTGCCAGGCGGCCAGGTTTTGTTTTCTGTTCTTTTATGCATTTTTTGAGCTTTCAAACCTGTAATAATAAACCTGGCAAACCGCCAGACTCTAAAGAAACTGATCTCCATGCCGAGTCTTTTCCTCTGAAGAGTCATCCCTACAAACTAATCCCCACACAGTGTATACTAGTATAATATATCTCCAAAACAGGGAAAACAATTATATTATCTTTACCACATATTTTAGTCAAATATAAGATGACTGGCAACACTGATGCATTGCACAGCAAAAAATGTAAATTCATTGAGAAGGCAAAAACTTATATACACATGAAAAATCCCCTTATGCGGTTCTACATAACAACTGTGTTCAGTATGAGTCCAAGCAGCAGACACAGTAGAAATGATCAGACTTGAAGGAGCTTCTCCCCACTGCCTCATCGCCCTTACTGTCACGTACCTGGTGGTGGAGTCTGACAGTGCAGTGGGCAACCTCTTTTGCGGCCTTGTGGACAGGAAGTTCCGGAGTGCAGGGGGGCACGAGGGTTGGAATGGACTCAGGTGATGATGTGAGGATCCTCCAGAGGCTCATGCTAGGCAGAAGGTTGGTCATACAGGCCGGGTTAGTAACTGGCGGACAAGTGGACTCAGAAGTAACAGCCACGGAACACTCAGGAAAGCTGTAGAACGGACAGCATCTCCTGCAGGGTGTAGGCAGCTTAACTAGACCGTTTGGCGCCATTGGCACACGCGAACGCGCACAGGCACGCGCACAGCGCACAGAAGGCCAAAAACGGTCAGGACATCATCTTCCTAACACTTACACAAACTACGCAAAGCTTTATAAGGGTGAAAATATTAACCTTTCTTAGGTATACACAAGCTATGTTCTGTAAAGACCTCAAATATACATGCACACAGATGCATAAACATGTGTAGTTGTATACATTTGTGAAATTCTTCTTCATCCTCTTTGAGCTGCCTGTGTTTTAATTTGCGCATATACGCTTGTATGTACTTATGTATATATGTGTATATGTGTAAATGACTGCATTCAAATATGAAATTGTGGGTCCCCCCCCCCCCATTCTCCCCAGTGTGAAAGCCGGAGTGCTTTCACACTGGGGCGGTGCGCTTGCAGGATGAGAAAAAAAGTCCTGCAGGCAGCATCTTTGGGGCGGTGTGCTGAGTGGTGTATACACCACTTCTACACCACTGTGGCGGTGGAGAAGGCCGTTGCAGCTGGGAGGGCTGGCAGGGCATGGAAGAGGATGGGCTGGGAGCAGTATTCCATCAAGAATAGCTAGCACAGTATGTCCTTTGCTTCACTTTGGGGGCCTGCAGTCCCTGCCTGTAATGGGCGGTTCGGAGGCTATGCTAAAGTCAACAGCAGGCCTCACCATTTGCTAGCTAGGCCCGAAGCATGTTTTTTGCAGGAGAGTGGAACAGGAGTTTATTAAGAAGCAAGTGTGTGCTGGAGAAAGAGAAGAAGTGTATATACAGAACGTGTATATATATGGTCCGGTTCAAGTTGGAATCCAATTCACTGGGCATTCCATAACATCCCAAACCCTATCCAAGTTTAATCCCCCAATGAAAAAAACAAAACACAAGTAGCGGCCTGTTCTTCATGACTCTGGATGAAAGGAAACAGTGTGATTAAGGGCAGAGTGACAGGTGAACCACTACATTCAGCAACCCCCAAGGGGCAATGGCTACACTTCTTTTGTAGTTGTACAAATACCATTTTTTTTTTGCCTATGAAGTCCACTGTGCAAAATACCCCAGCTCAGTTACATGATTCATAATTTGCTAGTTATGCAGTGTTTAAACATTTTAGGTATCACTCAATGCAATTTGTAAAACGAGCGTGTGCAGAAGAGAACAGTGTTGATTCATTTGAGACTGTAAAATGAATGAGCGCTTGGATAGTAGAGAATTGCTCTTTATTAGTGATGACAGGTTATATTTTAAACATTAGCTCCTCAAAAAACTGCTCTCTACTTGAGGTTATGCATCTCTCAGAGAGCAAGCTTGTGGAATGTATTGTCAATTCCAATTAAACAGCAGCTTTTTTTAAGAATCCATTCATGTAAATACAAATAAAATAGGTGCTGGAAATTATGTCATAGCCTAAACTTTTATTATCTCCGCAATATAATTTGTCAGGATTGAAAATTAGTATGATCTTTTCTTAATTACTATTATCACTTCAGTATACACAAAAGGTTTGCCAAACAGGGAATCGCTGGATCATTTGTTTTCTGCTCCATATCCGAACGGTTAAATGTTATACTGAAGCTTGAAACAAATTAGTCTTCCTTTCCCTGGGGATCTGTCTACCCCAAGGACTATTAGTTGACTCTGACAACAACCATGATGCTAGTTAAAGTGACTCTGTCAATTTCAAAAAACTGCTGCGGGTAGAAATTGCAGTCTCCTAGTGAAACTTGAACATGTCTGCAGCTGCCTCCATGCGGAAACATAGACTGTTCTTCCACAGTCCGCTTAGTATCAGAGATTGCCGCTTTCTCCTGCCCTCCACATGTTACTTCTGGCCCATCACTATGATGGGCTGCCTCTCTGGCCAAGAGAAATGCGTACACTTTCTAACAATCTAAGGCAGTGGTCTGCAATCTGAGGCCCAGGGGATGGATGCAGCCCTTTGCTTGCCTATATCTTGCCCTTCCTCCTACTGATACAAGGCACTATTCCTCCCAGTGACACCAACGATGATGCACCATTCCTTTCACTGGTACTAACATTGGAACATCATTTCTCCCACTCACTGATAAAAAAGATAGAACACTGTTACTTCCACTAATACCAATGATGGATCATTATTCCTTCTGCTGACACCAACAATAGGGCACTATTCCTCTCAATGACACGAATGATGGGGTACTATTCTTCCTACTGACACCAGCATTGAGGCAGTATATCTCTCGCTAATATCAGTAATCAGACAATATTTATCCTCCTATTGACCGCACGCTCTATGTAGATTTTTCCTCCCATTGACCACCAAGCCTGAAGCATTGTTTACTCCCACTGATACTGCGGCATTTTTTACTCCTACTGGCCACGGTTCAGCCTCCCTAAAGTCTGAAGACTGGTTAACTGGCCCTTTGTTTGGAAAGTTTTGAGACCCCATACCTAATGTATATAGACATAGTCCACATCAACTTCAGGACATGTAAAGCATTCCATTCATAATACTTACCTTAACAACACCAGTATGTGTGAAACATAAGCAGTCTTGTCTTTAGTTCCTACCTTCCTTTCTCACTCTGCTTCATATGTGAATTGTGAGTAAGCCATCAAGATATGGTAGATCGTGTCAGTATACTTTGGATTTTAAAGGTCCAGCATTCGATTCCTTTTATGTTTTGCACACGATTGCTACCTAATGTCTAAAAGCAATGCAGGCCATACATTATGCAACTTTCTTAACTTCAACCATGTATTTGAAGAAAAGAAAAATTCTCAATTACCCTATCAGCACAGCCATTGCTAAAGGGGGAATCCCTTCCATGGTGCTATTTTGTTCTTACAGCGTGATGTTTCCCAAACATCAAAATACAATGATCACTGCTTCCTATAGCCACCAGCAGTGATCGAACAAAAAAAAGCAGACAAGCTGGTTGTACAGAATATGGATCGAAATTCATCTGATTCCTGCTAAATTGGCTGAATTTCAATCTGTCTGTGCCTCGCTTAACACTTACAGGTGTTTACAATCTGTCAATGAGATCACAGCACTCCACCTGATGTGCCCACTGTTCATCTACTTTTCTTTCCAGAAGGATGCCATCATCTTTATAAGCCTTTATCCAGGGTCAGCATTTACTTCCTAGATCAGAGATCAAACAAACTTGTAAATCCTGGTGCCTGTGCAGTTCTAGTTCTTGGCTGTATTAACAAATGTCAGACACAGATCCGCCCTATACTGCAGTGCAACTTCACTATGGCAGCCCTTGGTTGCGGTACTAGAGCAACCAAGGAAATATACATCACTTCATTCATGTGTGTAGTATGGGAACTGCCCACTGTAGTAAATATTCCAATCTCAATATAGGGGTAACTGTCTTATTCTTTTCCTGGTTATATAAACTTTTTTTTAAGAGTGTCTAAAGCCAAAGCAACCCATTTGGTTGAGGCCATACATGTTTTCTGCAATCTAATATATACTATATTTCTAAAAGTATTGGGACACCTGCCTTTACACACACATGAACTTCAATGGCATCCCAGTCTTAGTCTGTAGGGTTCAATATTGAGTTGGGCCACCCTTTGCAGCTATACTAGCTTCAACTCTTCTGGGATGGCTGTCCACAAGGTTTAGGATTGTGTCTATGGGAATGTTTGATCATTCTTCCATAAGCGCATTTGTGAGGTCAGGCACTGATGTTGAATGAGAAGGCCTGGCTCACAGTCCCCGCTCTAATTCATCCCAAAGGTGTTCTATCAGGTTGAGATCAGAACTCTTTGCAGGCCAGTCAAGTTCCTCCACCCCAAACTCCCTCATCCATGTCTTTATGGACCTTGCTTTGTGCACTGGTCCAAATCATTTGGTGGAGGGGGAAATATGGTGGGGGGTTGTTTTTCAGAGATTGGGCTTAGCCCCTTAGTTCCAGGGAAGGGAACTCTTAAGGCATCAGCATACCAACACATTTTGGACAATTTCATGCTCCCAACTTTGTGGGAAGAGTTTGGGGATGGCCCCTTCCTTTTCCAACATGACTGCACACCAGTGCACAAACAAGATCCATAAAGACATGGATGAGTGAGTATGGGGTGGAGGAACCTGACTGGCCTGCACAGTCCTGACCTTAACCCAGTAGAACATCTTTGGGATGATTTAGAATGGAGACTGCGAGCCAGGCCTTCTTGTCCACATCAGTGCCTGACTTCACAATAGCGCTTCTGGAAGAATAGTCAAACATTCCCATAGACACACTCCTAAATCTTGTGGACAGTCTTCCCAGAAGGGTTGAACCTGTTATAGCTGCAAAGGATGGGCCAACTTAATGTTGAACCCTAAAGACTAAGACTGGTAGGCCATTAAAGTTCATGTACATGTAAAGGCAGGTGTACTAAAACTTTTGGTAATATAGTGTAGTCTTGCAAACAAAAAATCAAATGTAAACATTTGTAGCTGTTTCGCTCAAATCTCCAGCTCATCCTTTAGGTAATAGTCTGCATTAATAGATTTCAGATATGCATTCAAATTATGACACGGGGTAACTCCAATTTACAAGCCAACCTCAATACACTATTTCATTAGGCAACCATGTGGCAAATACAGTTTAACTACTTCCTGCCCAAGGTACATCCTGGATGTCCTGGACTTTGAGTGGGGATATTTGAATGATGCCTACAGCTACAGGCATCATCCAGATATTGTTTTTTTACACTTATATACAAAAAGGTCCATATAGTGACCTTGGTGTTGAGTTATTCACTTTAAGGTCTCTTAGGGGATCAGGAAGGATTTTTTTCCCCCGCTGTAGCAAATTGGTTCATGCTTTATTGTTTTTTTTTTGCCTTCCTCTGGATCAACTGTGGGTATAGGATTGTATATATAGAATTGTACATATTTTTTTTCTGTTCTATTGATTAAACTGGAAGTCTTTTTTCAACCAAACTATGCAGATATGTAACTAATATGCATAATAAGAAGAACAAGTCAGATGTGAGCATATGTGGGGATATATAATTTTCTGCTCAATGATACTAATTCTGATACTTAAAGTAGAACTCCAGTCAAATGTAAGAATATGTAATGATACATGTTTTTGGTTCAGCTACTTTAAAAAAAAAATGACTTGAGCTCTACTTTAAAGCAAAGATCCAGCAAAGCATCCTGCTCTCCATCCCTTTCAATTCTCCCTACACACTGAGCTTTTTGTCATGGAAAATATTTTTTAACTCTTAGTGTAAAAGAACTTAAATTCTTCCTAGGCTTTTCCCACTACCTGAGCCTTGGCTTGTGGGTGGAGAAGAAAGCAACCTCTTCTTGTCACTGTGACCTAGCTATTGCAAGGAAGGGTGTGTGTGTGGGTGGGCTTGGGCAGCGTTGGTATTGTAACAATATTTTTGAAGGAAGGAGGTCTTTTTGCAGCAAGGTCTCCTTACTCATCCTAGCAGCAGTGTTGTTTTGGCAGCATCTGGAGACTGGAGATGCCAAGCACGAGGCGTGGGCATTTTTCAACCGGCTTCACTAGTTTAACTGTGTAATAATAACACCCCCTGAAGCACCAGGAAACATGTTTTCAAAGACCAGGACACTGAGGAGGGGGCAGTGTAATGCAGGGCACCATACAGCCTGGAAGTTAGTCTGGCAGTATCAGGACTTCACAGTAATGAGGAGTCACATCTGGGAGCAGAGATTAAAATATGGAGTAGCACTGTTACAGTACATTAAACCTGCAACGGAATCACATATCCAATGCAAACGGATCTTTTATTTAATAAATATGTCTTTGAATTAGCATCAAAAATGCCTTTTTGTAAAGTAAGGCTTTCACTGAAAAGTTTTGTTCCAGAAAAGGTCTTATTTTGCTTGCCATGTATTTTCCTGTGGTTATATTTGTATAAAGGTTTGGTGAATAGGACCACACAAGAAGGATGTACCCAACCAGTTCAAATCAGAAAATAACAGCTCTTTTCATTTGCAAAATGTAGCTAATGTAGAACTGAAGTAAAAGTCTGCAGTCCAGGATGAATTTTCTGCATTTTGCTCAGTATATATGGCCATACATGCAGCACATGGCTTGTATGGCTGTACTCACCAAGCAGAAAATGCTGGAGTGTTGCTAGTTTCCTCAGTTGCAGTTCTAAAATTGCCACTGCTACCTGCAGGGCCTCAGAGGTATAAGACTCCATGCACACTGAAGCTGATAAACGATCGTTTTTGGGTATTTTTTTAACAGCCCATAAACGCGCCTCTATGTTATCCTATGTTTCCATGCACACATGAACGTTTATTGTTGTCTATCAGCAGTGGCGTTGCGGGGCTGTTGTCTGAACGCCCTAAAATCGCGTTCAAGAGTCGTTCTTCTGACCACCAAAAAATGCTGAAAGCTTAATAACGCTCAAAAACGCTGACGCTCAAAAACGCTAACGCCCAAAAACACTCAAAATGCTCAAAAACGCTGATGCACAAAACGCTAAAAAAAGCTGATAAAAGCTGAAAAACTCACTACAAAGCTACTGACGTTTTCAGAACGTTTTTTTTAACATCCAGTGTGCATGGGGCAGACATATGATTGTGGGATAATAAACACATTAACGTTTATTGTTGTCTATCAGCAGTGGCGTTGCGGGGCTGTTGTCTGAACGCCCTAAAATCGTGTTCAAGAGTCGTTCTTCTGACCACAGAAAATGCTGAAAGCTTAATAACGCTCAAAAACGCTGACGCTCAAAAACGCTAACGCCCAAAAACACTCAAAATGCTCAAAAACGCTGATGCACAAAACGCTCAAAAACTCACTACAAAGCTACTGACGTTTTCAGAACTTTTTTTTTAACATCCAGTGTGCATGGGGCAGACTTATGATTGTGGGATAATAAACACATTGGCTTAAATGGAAATCAAGGGAAATATTAAAAAACCTCCAGTAATCTGCCAAAGTAAATTCTGAATTTTGGGCCCCCAGGAGGTTTTCGCCATAATGCGCACGTATGCTAAACATATTTGCATATTTAGGCAGACTTACCTGGCAAAACAATTTCTCCAGTACTGTGATGTCAACACACCTCTGTTGCCGGCGCTTCCATCTTCTCCCAGTCTTCTTCCAGGTTTGGAGTCTTCAGCCTCTTGATTGGCTCAGCCTGAATGATGTAACTGCCATATATGGGCGTAGGAGTTACATCATCCCAGCACAGAATCATGCTGAGACTGTATACTGAGCTGTGCATACACTTGCACTTGTAGCAAAAGGAAAGAAACTGGTGCCTGTTTACAATTAGTGCAGTGACTGCCATTTTACGTAGTGGGAGAATGCCACTCATTGCTAAGAGTAACAGAAACAATTGTTTTCTATGTGCTCTGGTCACACTGCAATGCAGCCTGGAGCTGTGGTGCAGTGAGCTGCGATAACATGCAGTTATGCTGCATATTATCTCAGTGCACAGGAAGGCGCCGCATGTCACTGTAGAGTCAGGCCAAAAAAAAAGAGACCAGACACATTGTATTTGGAAGGTGTTGTCATTACCCAAACACTTGCATTGATATCAATGTACACAATCTCTAAACAACATAAGGGCATTTGTGGTGTACTTGCAGTGCTTTTACAATGACATCAATGAAAGAGTTTGGGAACCTGAAAAATGACACATGTCAATTTAGGAGCGACATGATGGCCATGTGAACACAGTTATGACAGGCGTTTGTGGGACTTCAAAAACACAGATGGAATGCCTACTTTTGAAGCTAGTGTAAACTTGGCCTTATAGAGAAAAGTGCTGACGGCAGGTAGAGTACCTAAAACAGATGAGATATATAATGTATTACCAATACTATTGAGACTCCTGCCTTTACACGCACATGAACTTTAATGGCATCCCAGTCTTAGTCTGTAGGGTTCAATATTGAGTTGGCCCACCATTTGCAGTTTCAACAGCTTCAACTCTTCTGAGAAGGCTGGCCACAAGGTTTAGGAGTGTGTCTATGGGAATGTTTGACCATTCTTCTAGAAGAGCATTTGTGAGGTCAGGCACTGATGTGGACGAGAAGGTCTGGCTCGCAGTCTCCACTCCAATTCATCCCAAAGGTGTTCTATTGGGTTGAGGTCATGACTATGTGCAGGCCAGTCAAGTTCCTCCACCCCAAACTCTCTCATCCATGTCTTTATAGAACTTGCTTTGTGCACTGGTCCAAATCATTTGGTGGAAGGGGGGGTTATGGTGTAGGGTTGATTTTCATGGGTTGGGCTTGGCCCCTTCCAGCAAAGGGAACTCTTAAAGCGTCAGCATACCAACACATTTTGGACAATTTCATGCTCTCAACTTTGTGGGAACAGTTTGGGGATGGCCCCTTTCTGCTCCAACATGACTGCACACCAGTGCACAAACTTGACTGGCCTGCACAGAATCCTGACCTGAACCCGATAGAACACCTTTGGGATGAATTAGAGCAGACACTGTGAGCCAGGCCTTCTTGTCCACATCAGTGTCTGACCTCACAAATGTGCTTCTGGAAGAATGGTCAAACATTCCCATAGACACATTCCTAAACCTTGTAGACAGCCTTCCCAGAAGAGTTGAAGCTGTTATAGATGCAAAGGATGGGCCAAGTCAATATTGAACCCTATGGACCCATACCGGGATGCTATTAAAGTTTATGTGCGTGTAAAGGCAGGCATCCCAATACTTATGGTAAAAAGCCTGCCTGTCAATACTTTGTTAAAAAAATACTTAATTTACACTTTGGATATTATTACGTGTATTTTTTAAATATTGCTAATATAACTGTCTGAAATCTATCTTTACGATATCTTCCCATCATTCTCAAGGAAGCAGAGATTTGGTTGATAGTGCAAGGTTATCTAATGTGATCCAGCCAGTTTCTATTGGATTGCCAAAAGGTATTAACTCAACATGACTAAAGGCAGTAAAAGAAATACTCACCCTCTCTCTGCTGCTGTCCCCCTGCACTAAATGTCCTCAGTCCATTATCATTAAAGCTAAAAGGCTGAGGACATCCCGTGAGTGCCGGGCATCATGGAACTGCCCCTGAGTTGGAGTCATCATGGCGCCCTTCACCAATGTGGTATAGTGCTCCATGTGAGAGAAGATCTAAAGATGTAGAGGATCTTACTAATAACACGACTGCCTTGCCAACATCTGGAAAGGTAAATATATGAGTTACAGCCGGTGGGAGTTGCAGAGACTGTGAAGGGGGAGCCCAGAGCTAGTAGGAGGAGTAGTAGTGAATAGTGTCACTTTCTTGGCAATGCACTCTGAGAAGGGCAGGTGAATCATATTGATGGCTGCACAACATTACCAATATTTTTGTAGGTAAAACCTATAAAATGCCTTTTTTTCAAAGTTTAAAAAAAAAAAAAAGAGACATTGAGAGTCCATTCACTCTAATGTGTTTGAAAAAAGGGTCATGCATATTTTTTCATGCTGTGTTGCATTGGCAGTCCATTCATAAGGAATGGGCTACCCTAATGCAATGCACAATAACACATACCGTAACGCAAGTTAATACAATGTAAGGATCACTTTAGTGTGAATAGGCCCTAACAGAAGATAGTTATTCCTATTTTTTTGGCTACAAGTGTATGGAATCATAATTTAGTTCAACAGCTGCTCAATCAACAAACAAAAGTGAAAGCGTGCCAAAGTTTTCAAGTAATGTCAGTAACTGTCTATCCAGCCAGTAGTTTATATTAAGGAACAGGAAGAATACAAACAAAAGTAGAAACCCACCATAATTTGGCAGCAACTCAATGCATTTAGGCATCTAGACGTGGTGAAGACGACTTGCTGAAGTTCAAACCGAGTATGAGAATTAAGATGACAGGGGATTTAAGTGACTTTGAACGTGGCATGGTTGTTGGTGTCAGACAGGCTGGTCTGAATATTTCAAAAACTGCTCATCTACTGGGATTTTCACACACAATCATCTCTAAGGTTTACAGAGAATGGTCCAAAAAAGAGAAAATATGAGAGGCAGTTGTGTGGACGAAAATGCCTTGTTGATGACAGAGGTCAGAGGAGAATGGGCAGACTGGTTTAAGATGATAGAAAGGCAACAGTAACTCAAATAACCACTCATTACAACCAAGGTATACAGAATACCATCTCTATATTAGCAACACATAAAACCTTAAAGCAGATGGGCTACAGCAGTAGAAGGCCACACTGGGTGCCACTGCTGTCAGCTAAGAACAGGAAACTGAGACTACAATTCGCACAGGCTCACCACAATTGGACAATAGAAGATTTGAAAACCATTGCCTGGTCTGATGAGTCTCGATTTCAGCTGCAATATTCAGATGGTAGGGTCAGAATTTGGTGTAAACAACATGAAAGCATGGATCCATCCTGCCTTGTATCAACAGTTCAGGCTGGTGGTGGTGGTGTAGTGGTGTGGGGGGTATTTTCTTGGCACACTTTGGGCCACTTAGTACCAACTGACCTGCGTTTAACGTCACAGCCTCCCTGAGTATTGTTGCTGACCATCCCTTTAGGACTACAGTGTACCCATCTTCTGATGGCTCCTTCCAGCAGGATAATGCACCATATCACAAAGCTCAAATCATCTCACCACTGGTTTCTTGAACATGACAATGAGGTCACTGTACTCCAATGGCCTCCTCAGTCTCCAGATCTCAATCCAATAGAGATAAGCAAGGAAGAAGCCCCCTGAGATTGGTGGGATTATGTGGGTCCAAAGTGTACAAAAAAAGTAGCAAAGCATAAATGTAAAAAACAGTATTACACATTTTATTATTACAACAAATTTAAAAGAAAAAACAGTAAATGACTGGTGTAGCGGCTAAAACACCAACAAGGCATACATCCAGATGTAGAGAATTCCATATACATTGTTGGCCTCATGATGAATGAGACATGACCACTACATACGCAGGACCCCGACGTGTTTCAGAATGAATATTTCCTTCTTCAGGGAGTTATTAGCAGTTAATAACACCTAACAAGTCACATGACACCGGGGAGGGAAAATGGCTAATTGGGTCCAATTTGGACATTTTCACTTAGGGGTGTACTCACTTTTCTTTCCAGCGGTTTAGACATGAATGGCTGTGTGCTGTTATTTTGAGGGGACAGCAAATTTACACTGTTATACAAGCTGTACACTCACTACTTTACATTGTAGCAAAGTGTAATTTCTTCAGTGTTGTCACATGAAAAGATAGAAGAAAATATTTAAAAAATGTGAAGGGTGTACTCACTTTTGTGAGATACTGTATGTGTATATATATATATATATATATATATATATATATATATATATACTGTATAAGTACTCTGCTTATAGTCTTCATATTTGCTTTAAGATTGTATAGAAATGTTACAGATCAAAGAATTGGTAGTTGGAAATCTGTACTTATACTTTAATATATAATTTACCATCGGGTAGAAAAAAAATGTAACCGCATTGAAATGTTCTACTTATATTTTTTTTCATTCTGACCAAAATGTTAATAATCTTACCATTATCTGACTGCCAGAAAAGTATGTGAGAGTTATCAAACAATGGTTACCACAAAACATTAGATATACAGAAGCACTGCCAACCAAAATGACTTGGATCGCTCTGCACGTAACTGTGCTCAAAATTCCAAGACGGCTTTACAAGCTTTTTATTTCCATTCAATTTTGGATGGTGAACTCTAATTTGTACCTAAATACACAGCAAAGAGTTGACTGTAAATAAAAAAATGATTTCCTTTTTAATAGACACTGTAAGTTTAACCATTTGGAAAAGTTTTGTCCTGCAGATCTGCACACTCATTGTAGGCACATAAATTGTCAGACAGAGGCTGCGTATGTGCCAAGGAGTGACTGGTATAATAGCAGAGACAGACTATAGGAGAGGGACACAGTCACTGTGGATGACAAAAAAGTGACTGCGCTATAATGGCATTCTGAGGCAGAGTGACATAATATACACAGTGAAAGATTAATAGAGTAAGTAAAGTTAAAATGAGTGTATAGATAGTGCCGGATTACAAAATAGGCAGAGTAGGCACCGGCCTTTGGGTTCCATGCATTTTAAGGGCCCTGAGACAATGGATCAAAATTATATTGATTTGATCTTGAAAAAAATTACAATGAAGCTTTCTTAAATTGTTTACAAAAGACAGCAAAAATAAATCAAAAATTTACATTTTAGTGGAATTCCACTCAAAAGTGGAAGCTCCGCTTGTTCGCACCCTTCCTGCGGCCACATTTGGCACCTTTCAGGGGGGAGCGGATATCTGTCAAAACCAGGTATTTGTTCCCACTTCCAGGCAAGATCACTGCAATCTTGTGCAGCGATCTATGCAATGCCTGGTCCCTCCTTTGTTCCGTAACGTATCTAGCGACGTGTTCTAACGTC
>BLSH010166948.1:2227322-2243618 GCA_018402905.1 Glandirana rugosa | reverse complement strand
CAATCAAATCTGGTGACACAGGAATTGGGGGGGGGGTGGGACTGAGTCCTGCTGTTTGTGACAATATACGCAGCAGCGGGACTTAGGAGTGTGCCCACTCGGGTGCCCTCGGGAAAGCAGCTCTCTGTGGGGGCACCCAATGAAGTGGAGGAGCCAGGAGTGCTGCTGGGGTACCCCAGAGAGGGAGGATCGGGGCTGCTCTGTGCAAAAGCCTTGCACGGAGCCGGTAAGTATGACATGTTTGTTATTTAAAAAAAATCAAACCTTTACAATCACTTTAATTTTTATAAATTTATTATGTTCAGACCCTTTGTCAAGTTTTTATTGCTGTCTGTGTCCCATTTAGGGAAATTCACCTCTCTATCTGGCCTGGTCACCATTGCCATTGAAACAGAAAGTGAGGGGGGAATCCAAAATGTTGCCAACAGAACAAAAGGTAAGGGGATATAGGGATAACAGTTTTCCAGTGACAGCTGTCTAGGAGGGAAATTTTCCTCACTTTGGGAGTTTTTCTGTAATTTTCCTGTTGTGTTTCTGGGACAGGATGTGAAGAGAATCCTCCTCGACAGTATAAAGACAGCAAACAATTACCCAATAAGGGTTCTAACCCCTCCCTACTTTAACCAGTCTTTGCAAACATTAAAAAAAATATGTAAACCTAATAATTAAAAAAATAATAGTATTATACCATCAGTTTATAAACTTTCAAACTTATTAAAGAAATAAAAAAATGAACCAAAAGTCGATAAATATATTGGCATACAGACATGCACAACTAGCAAGCACATTTTGCAAATAGAGCTTTCTTTAGGTAGTATTTGATCACCCCTGGGTTTTTTATTTTTTGCACTATAAACTAAAAAACAATTTTGAAAAAAAAACAAACTATATTTTTTTACTTTCTACTATAAAACACGCCCCATAAATTAAAAAAAAAAAAATCTAATTTCTTTATAAACTTAGGCCAACATGTATTCTCCTGCATATTTTTGGTAAAAAAAAATCCCAATAAGCGTAGATTGATTGGTTTGCGCAAAAGTTATAGCGTCTACAATGTATGTTATAAATACTGTCATTTTTTAAAAATACTACTAATGATAGCAATCAGCGACTTATAGTGGGACTGCGATATTGCGACGGTCACTCTGACACTAACTGATTTACCAGTGACCTGAATTCAGTGATAACTGCTAAAAATATGCACTGTCACTGTACTAATGATACTGTCTGGGAAGGGGTTAAACATCTAGGGCGATCAAAGGGTTAACTGTGTGCCTAAACAGTGTTTGTGTTTACTATGTGTGCTGATTTTACTAAGGGAAGTGATGGATTGCATTCCCTGCTTTGCAGGAACATTAAATCCATTGCTTCCCCCCTGGCAGAACGGAACTTTGCCTTGTTTACATAGGCAGAGCTTTGTTATGTATCTCTGCCTGACGATCAGCAGGTGCTGACGGACATCTGTTGGGTGGCACCCACTGATCGGCTTTTTCTGTGTCAAATCGCAACACAGCCGCGGCACCGGCGATGTACGCACGTACCCCCTACCGGAAGTGCCAGATCATGTACTAGGTATGTGATCCTGCGCAGAGCAGCCACCCTGCCGCAGTATATGTACGGTGGGCAGTCTGCAAACGGTTAATTTATAAATAGTTTACATAGGTTGGACTGGATGGACCGGTGTCTTTTTTCCAACCTTGTCTACTTTTTAACTGTGTAACTTAAGTTGTTTTGCATTAAACAGCAACCACATGTTATTTATGTAAACAATATATAACATTTTATATATGTATATATAAAATATACATACTGCTCACCTAAATTGTAAACTTTAATGATCCCTCTTCAGCAATATTCACTGTTAAATGTTATCATTAAACTACAACTTAATTCACTCACTGCAATTCAATCCAATCTTTGGCTAATGTAGTATATAGGAACAAACAAGTGTACATATTAGCAAGAAAGATCATAACATCTTTATTGAGATTTGCAGTTAATTGATTGTAGAAAATCACATTATTGATAATACTATTGCACACAAAGGTCTTATAAACCTTAAGCCCTGGTTCACATTAGTGCGCTCTGCAATATCGCATATAATTCGCACCGCATTGCAGTGCAAATCATATGCAATGTCTGTGCGATGCGATTTCAGCCATGCAGATTGTATGGCTGATATCACATCACATTCGGACTAAACTCACACAGGACTCTTTGTTTGATCCGCACCAGAATTGGATCGCATGGGTGTTCATACCCATGCGATCCGATTCCTGTGTGAGTTTGCAGTTCGCACTGCGATATACGAGCTGAAAAGGGGGTGTCATTAACAATGTATTGAAACCTCCATTCAGTTCGGATAGGGCAGTGTGAACTGCCGTGCGAATCAGGTGCAATGTGGGAACCTGCAGTCGATTCGCAGGGTTCCCACATTGCACCTATGTGAACTGGGGCTTAGATGTTGATAGCATGGATATATATCCATAACTAACTAATAAATAGAGATAGGCTGAACATTGCCACAGTTCGGAGCCAAACAACAAACCCCATTAAAGTCTATGTAACCCATTTTAAATGCTTATATGCAAGTTATTGGGCATAGAAAGAGTATGGGGTCTGGGTACTGCCCTGGGGGACATGTATCTGTCAGGAAAAGTCTCACCAGCTGGTGGCGCTGTGGGGGATCCATGGGCTGCAGTTCCAATATCCACCAGCGGGTGTCTCCCAGCAATTAGAGTCATCACCTGATGCTCCTTGCAGGAAGGATATTTAAACCCTGTCTGCCATGTGCTTAGGGCCTTGGTTTGGTCTCCATGTGCCTGAATCCATTCCTGGACCCCTGCCTTGCAGCATGATCCGTTCCCACCTGCTCTCTCCGTCATCTGTTCCCTGTTCCTGCCTTGTCTTGCTCTCAGCTCCTTCTGACTGATCTCCTGTATGACCCTGACTTGGCTACGTTTATCGTTTGCCATTTCCCTATCTGCTGTATATACTTTGTTTAGGCAGTGTTCTTTGTGTCTCTATTTTGTTACTGTCAGGAAAAGCCTCACCAGCTGGTGGCGCTGTGTCTCAGGGATCCATTGGCTGCAGTTCCAGTATCCACCAGCGGGTGTCTCCCAGCAATCAGAAGCTCATGATTCATCACCTGATGCTTGTTGCAGGAAGGATATTTAAACCCTGTCTGCCATGTGCTTAGGGCCTTGGTGTTATGTCAGCAACTGGTGTGACCAGAGACGTGTGAACTGCAACAGAGAATGCCAGGCACAAGTAGTGTAAATAATATAATTTATTTAAAAGATAAGGGGATAATGATGTAAACGCACCTCCAATATACCAAACAATGTAGAACAGCCAAATAACAAAATACTGACACACAAAGAACACTGCCTAAACAAAGTATATACAGCAGATAGGGAAATGCCAAACCATAAACGTAGCCAAGCCAGGGTCATGCAGGAGATCAGTCAGAGGGAACTGGGAGCAAGACAGGGCAGGAACAGGGAACAGATGGCGGAGAGAGCAGGTGGGAAAGGATCAGGCTGCAAGACAGGGGTCCAAGAACGGATTCAGGGTTCAGGATTACAGGTCAGGGGTGCATGGAGACCAACACCAAGGCCCTAAGCACATGGCAGACAGGGTTTAAATAGCCTTCCAGCAACTAGCATTATGTGATGACTCATGACGAGCTTCTGATTGCTGGGAGACGCCTACTGGTGGATACTGGAACTTCAGCCCATGGATCCCTGAGCCGCAGCGCCACCAGCTGGTGAGACTTTTCCTGACAGTATCAATGCAAAAAAAGTTTTTAAAAAAGATAATTTTTAAATGAGCAGTGATTAAATGAAGCTTAAAGAGAAACATTAAAAATGAAAAATTCCTTTAAATATAGTGCCTGGGGGGTCCCCGGGGTCCCCTTAGTCAAACTGTAAAGTGGCGCATCTGTACCGTGTATAGAACCTGCTGCAGAAAAAATTACATTTATAAAGAAAAAAAATGAAATTTTCCCTGCAAGCTTTGTTTTATTTTGTAAACCTGTTGGAAATGTGCAATTGGATACACTTTAATCAATGGAAAGTGGTGTTTGGTGCACTTTTACTTGAGGACTGCCGCTGACAGATATGTCAAAACTATAAAAAAAATTAAAAGGGGGGAACAACAGTGCTGCAGTCAGAAAAACTTTCAAAAAAGGGGTCAGGCACAAAAAGGGTCAAAATAAATAAATAAATAACACGCAGCAAAAAGGGGGGTATACACCACTGTATACAGCACTAAATGTTATGTAATGTGGTGTAAAACACTGCACTACACAGACACATTCCACTGACACACTACAATATACTGCACAGATGCGCTTCAATATACTGCAGTAAAACTGCACTGACACACTACAATATACTACAGTAAAACTGCACTGACACACTTCAGTTAATGCAGTAAAACTGCACTGACACACTACAATGTACTATAGTACAACTGCACTGACACACTTCAATATACTGCAGTAAAACTGCACTGACTCACTACAGTATACTGCAGTGAAACTGCACTGATGCACTTCAATATACTGCAGTAAAACTGCACTGACACACTAGAATATATTACAGTGAAACTGCACTGACACGCTACAATATACTATAGTAAAACTGCACTGACGAACTTCAGTATACTGCAGTAAAACTGCACTGACTCATTACAATATACTACAGTAAAACTGCACTGACACACGTCAATATACTGCAGTAAAACTGCACTGACTCACTACATTTACTGCAGTGAAAGTGCACAGATGCGCTTCAGTATACTGCAGTAAAACTGCACTGACACACTACAATATACTGCAGTAAAACTGCACTGATACACTTCAATAAACTGCAGTAAAACTACACTGACACATTTCAATATACTGCAGTAAAACTGCACTGACACACTTCAATAAACTGCAGTAAAACTGAATGGATGCACTACACTGACGCTGCACTATCACTATATTCATACTACATTGACACGCTACACTCACAATAAAATCACAATAGCCCACTAATTCGCTAGTAGCAATGAACAGAGCCCTGTTCTATCTCCACTCCAATATCACACTGCAAATTGAACCTCTGGAAAGGAACCTTTTATATTATGGGGTGGGTCTATGAGCAATGAGCAATGATTGGGCAAAGCCTTCATTGCTTCAGCCAATCAGGGCTTAGAATGCACTGTGTGACACGCAGTGCATTGTGGGGCATTCGGCTAGCCGAACAAACGGTTGAACGCTAATTAATCTATGGCCAGCTTACATAGGGATTTATCACATAGAATCACAGGTTCTTTGACATGTATCAGTTGATAGGAGCTGGCTTACTGCTGGGAGGAGGCATACTGAAGCTCAAACTAAACTCAGAGGGCTGAAAATATATTTACAGCTGGGAAACAGCGATTGGCCTGAGCACTAACAATAATTGCAGGCATCAACCTTCAACACTAGCTAACTGCTACTTTGTTTGGACAGCTTAGTCTTAGCATTTTGCGCACATACATAATCATTTTCTGTTGTCTATTTGTAGGATCTTGCTGGTAGAAAGATCTTGAGTACACTATTTTGTGAAGACCTTGAGTATACACACATATAGGCATGTGAAAGTACTTATCTAGTGAAATTCTTCTCCATCCTCTTCCAGTTGTCAGCATTACAATAAACATGCATATGCACAAGTATTTGCTTTAAGTATTGCACTCAAAAGTAAAATTTTCTATTTTTATTTTATGGCATAACCCGTCGCTGTATTACTAATGACACAGTTGTGTGCATTTTTCCATAGCAGTGGCGCACCCGTCCATAAGGGGCGCTGCCCCCCTAATCCATGCACACAGCCCCTAATTTACATGCAGGGCCCCGGACGCATGGATTCCAATGGGTTTTTTTAAGAAAAAAAATATACAGTATCCCAGCTTACAAGTGCTTAAATGTAATGGCTGCTTTAGTTTTCATTTGTTCAGACTTTTTTTTCTCCTGTTTTCACCTGGTAAACTGGCTAATAACATACTTCCAGTCTTAGGGTGACAAAACTTACCCACTGTACTGTGTCCTTGGAGAAGCAGCAATGTCACCCTATACTACTCATCCCTGATTTGGATTACAGACATCTCACTCTCCCCTCTGTCATAACATTGGGGCTGTTCTGTAGTTTACAGAAGCGAACTGGGCATGGCTGATAGCAGTGCTTGAGATTTCATTTTTTTGCACAAAAGGTTGCAAGCTCAATGGATTTCTGGCAAGGTGAACAGGAATTCTTGAATGTACTGTAAAAAGCAAACTAATGCAACCACCACATCTAAGGACTGGTAAGCTACAATAAATTCCAATTTTTTTTCTTGGGTTTAAAGAGGAAGTAAACCCTGATGGGTTTTACTTCCTCTTTGTTCCTCCTTATTACCTCATTATTATTCATACTAGCCTATTATGCTTTTATATTGCAGATACAAAAGCAAAATAGGCTGGTATGCATCGCATACTAGTCTATATTTTAACACTTACCTGCATTGGAAGACTGCGCTGTCCCTGCTTCAGGAAGCGTCCATCTTCGTCCCTCTTCCTTCCGGGGCTGTGATGTGCCGGAGCCGCGTGACGTCACTCCCCCGCATGCGCGCGGGAGCCGCCACAATTTGAGTTTCCTTCACTTTGCTTGTGCCCAATGACGTTGCAAGTACACCGTATATCTCCTAAACCGTGCAGGTTTAGGAGATATGCAGGGAACCTACAGGTAAGCCTTATTATAGGCTTACCTGTAGGTTAAAGTGGTTGTCAAGAGTTGCCTACAAACCACATATGTGGCAGAAGAGTGGGCTTTAATGCCCACAAGCTGCACATAAGCTTCACTGATATTTCTGTACTTAAAACACGCTTACTGTGTGCTCCCAGCACGGAGACTGAGTTGTCAAAGACAGCTCTTGGTCCCCACTAAGGCCTCATTCACACAGGACATTTTAAAAACATTGCTACAGCAGCGCTACAAATTTGCGTTTTGCCATTAGCGCTGAGCCACGTTCGCGTTTTTGATGTTTTTCCATTAAAAACACTACATAGTGTAAAAACGCCTAAAAACATCAAACGCGGCTGACATTTTTAGGCGTGTTTTTGCGTGTTTTTCGTTTTTACAGCTCGTTTTCACTGCTCCTGGAAGCACAGGTTGACGTTTTTTTCTACTGCCCCTAAACTCTTATGCCTCCAAACGCCTCTGACAGTTTATGTGTGCATGGACACATAGGCTAACATGGTGGGGCTTTTAGAGGCAGTTAAAAAAAAGGTCAAACGCCCCTAACAGCAGCTGTAAAAACGTCCTGTGTGCATGAGGCCTAATGATTGGCTCCGGATCATGTGACCCCTTTGACAGCCATTCATAGTATCACATGATTACTTATCCTTCCTGCCCCCCAGGGGTGCAAACCCTATTAAAGGGACACCGTGTCCGGGCAGGAAGTGTAATTGCACCTAAAATAAATTCTACTGTTAAGGATACATCGGATCAGCACAATTTGTAACTGGCGCCCTTGTTATTCAGGATGGATTTAAAGGAGAATTTCTAAGAACTAAATACATATTTCTGTCAGCACTAGCGGTGAAATGTAAAAGAGACCCTGGTGATTGGTTTCGAACTTTGCACCAAGGGAAAGATCTGAATGTGTGTCTAGACACATCTCTCATGTGTTTTCTAGATAGCCGGCAAGGGTAAGGCACACTGCTCGAAGTACAGTGCAACGTGCTGCAAACTATAGGATTAATTCACGTAATGTTTTAGGATTATTTACTTGGTAAATGAAATACATATGTGGTTAAATATTTATGGCTCTCCTAGGAGTTTATGAAACACTAAGCCTGAGTTAAGCATATTGTGTGATGAAAGATTGCATTACATAAGAAAAGCTGAATACTAAAAACGGCAACAAATATTTTGACAGACCCCTGAAAAGCCTCTTTCTGTGTGGTGCTCAGTTTGTTATATTGTTTAAACCACTTTAAATGTTTTTATTTATTGTTTAGATGACTTAAAAGTGCATTTCCCGATGAGCGAAATAGATTTATTTTTAAACTATGGAGACCACCACATGGCCGAGACATTTCTCTTTATAGGCCAGTGTTTTTGTTCTACTCTGGGAAATCAATATGGATTGCATCCAAGAATCGCTCTTGTGGTCCAATAGGAATCTGCAGTGTCTTTTAATCACTGACATTGCAGATTTCTAGTGGATGACCTTGTCAGCCATCTTTGATTATATGACTGGTGTGGTGAGCCAAAAATGTTTCCAATCTATAACAAATGTGTGAGTGAGATAACACAAGTTTTGTGTTGATGTATGGAAATAAACAAATATAGATCTAATGAACCCGGGGGCTGCAATTTTGACATGTTTTGATAACAGTCATGTGATACAGGGGGTAGCAATTACATTCTTCGGTAGGAACCCGCATCAGTCTCTTTCAAAGCCCAGTCTTTATTTCTTAATTTCTTAATATAATCACATTTTAAATTCTCCAAGCCCTGTAAAAAAAAAGAAAAAAAAATGTTTTCACTGCAATACTTACCTTCTCCTTGGCACTGTCCCCTGACGAAAGTCTATTGAGACCAGTAGCTGCTGCCCTACTTCTGGGTTGAATGATGCCCAGTCTCATTCAACCTGGAAGTCTGTGCACAGGTAGTCACACCTTAGTTGACCTTTTGTTAGCAGCAGTAGTGCATTCACATCAATTACCACAGGAAAACACTACATATTAGAGCCGATTCACACTACAGCGACTTGGGAGGCGACTTGTGTCGCTCCAAGTCGCCCCCAAGACGCTTGCCAAGTGAAATCCCATAGAAGTGAATGTGGGTGGTCTAAATGTACACTACTGAAGTCGCTCCGACTTCAGAAAAGGTTCTTGTACTACTTTGAGGCGACTTCTATCCGACTTGTGCCCATAGAATTCAATGGAAGTCGCCTCCAAGTCGAATCCCCCGTCTAAACAGAAGCGACTTCACAGTGAAAAGAATAGAATTTATTTTAATGCAACCCCCTCCCTCCCTTCTCTGATTGGCCACAGCAAAGTCACTTGGCATGAAGTTGTGTTGTAAGTCGCCTCAAGTTGCGCTATAAGTTGCCCAAAGTCGCACTCAAGTTGCTTTCAAATCGCCTAGCAAAGTCGCCCCGCAAGTCGGATTGCCCCTGTGTGAACCGGCCCTTAAAGTATAATTAAAGCCTAGTACACACGATCAGATTATCGGACGAATGATTGTCCTTTTTTTTGCATGCTAGTCTCTATATCAAAAATGAGTAGGTTACTAAAGTATGAAAATTGTCGTATGTCAGAATACAATTTTGGAAGTGATGTAATGTATTTGTTTTTTTTTTTTTTATTTTTTTTGGATATTTTTGGATGAAAACTGTACTGGTTAACCACTTAAGAAATGCATCCACTATAACTATAATTGTTTGTATCATCCTTGTCCTTGTGAACCTGCTGTATGGGTTCCTTCTTTTATTCTACCAATAAAATTTGAATTTCCATGGAACTTTGTTATACTCTTATGGAGTTGGTCTCCCCTTAAAAGTCCCAAGTGGGGTTTTCTCTGTGTAGTCTGTAGTATAGGGATGTGTGTAGACCCTCCTTTTCTCGTGTTTAACACACGGCAACAATAATTTTGATTAACCACTTAAGGACCGGAAGGATTTACCCCCTTCCTGACCAGGCCATTTTTTTGCGATACAGCACTGCGTCGCTTTAACTGACAACTGTGCGGTCGTGCGATGTTGTACCCAAACAAAATTTATGTCCTTTTTTCCCACAAATAGAGCTTTCTTTTGGTGGCATTTGATCACCTCTGCCGTTTTTATTTTTTACACTATAAACAAAAAAAGAGCAACAATTTTGAAAAAAAAAAAAATGTTTACTATTTGCTATAATACACATCCAAAAAAAAAGTAAAAAAACAAATGTATTCATCAGTTTAGGCTGATATGTATTCTTCTACATATTTTTGGTAAAAAAAACAAACAAAACGCAATAGGCGTATATTGATTGGTTTGCGCAAAAATGATTGCGTCTACAAACTATGGGATAGATTTAGGGACTTTTATATTTTTTAAATGTTTTTACTGGTAATGGCAGCGATCTGCGATTTTTAGCGGGACTGCAACATTGCAGCAGACAAATCTGACCCCAAGTGACACTTTTTGGGCACCAGTGACATTATTACATTGATAAGTGCTATAAAAATGCACTGATCAATGTATAAATGACAATGGTAGGGAAGGGGTTAACAGTAGGGGGCGATCAAGGGGTTAAGTGTGTTCCCTCAGCGTGTTCTAACTGTAGGGGGATGGGCTGGCAGGGACATGACAGAGATCACTGTTCCCAATCACTGGGAACATTAGATCTCTGTCATGTCCCCTGTCAGAATGGGGATCCGCATTATTTACATAGGCAGATCCCCGTTCTGCCTCTGTACACCGCAATTGCGGGTCACCGGCGGACATTGAGTCCGCCTGACCCGCAGGCGTGCTCCCGCTATAGCATGTGCACGGGCCGACGTATGGGTACGGCGGTTTGCGCTATCCTGCCACCTTGCTGCAGTATATGTTCGGCGGGGTGGTCGGGTAGCGGCTAAACAAAAATTGTACAATCTGGTATCGTACAAGAGAAATTTTCATGCTTATCCCTTTGGAAAATTTTGGACAAAAACTATGTACTAAAGACCAGATTATCATACGATCACTTCGACGGTGGTATTTTTTGTACGATATTCTGATCATGTGTACGGGGCTTAAAGGTAAAGTGGAGAGGGATTAGTACACCTGTCAGGTTTTTATTGCTGTCTACATCCCTGTTAGGGAGATTCCCCCTTTCTACTTGTCCTGTTTACCGTTATCACATAGAGCAGCTTTTCTCAACCTCTTCAACACAGAGGAACCCTTGAAATAACTTTCTGGTCCCAGGGAACCCCTGCTATAGATTACTATAGCTACAACTCATAATACATTAGTATAATGGCCAGTGGGAAGAATGTACCTTACACTTTTGGTCATTGGAAAGAATTACCCCCTTACAGATAGCTAAAAAGATCAGCGGTGTCAGTGGGAACGTATCTGAGAGGCAGAAAATGCTCATTGCTCATTGCTCATGGAACCCCTAGCAACCTCTGGAGGAACCCTTGGGTTCCATGGAACCCTGGTTGAGAAACCCTAACAGAGTAAAGGTGAAAATCCCAAATTTTGGGCTGTCACCAGAATAGGAATGGATGGTAAATCTTCCAATGGGGACACTAGTTCTGGAGACCCTGGTGAAACCTAGGGATTCCCTTACATTGTAGGGATTACCTCTCACTTCCTACTTTGGCTATGGGACAGGAAGTGAAGGCAAATCTACCCACTGTTGAGCCAGATGGAAAAAAATGACAGGGGTTATAACCTTCCCTTACTCATAAGAAGGATGTCAACATTTTATTTGGAATCATTATGTATTGATTGTCTGGATGTTATTAAAAAGTATTGTGTACACATTTTACTTTATAATTCACTGGCTTCTGTGGTGCACAGTATAGTATTTCTTTGCTCTTTTACACTTTGAGAAATTTGTACATTCATTCTTTTACTGTATAAAGGCTGTATAACATGTTTGCACCGCTCTTCTCTCCCCATAGGATGCTGTTTACTCTGCCCATGGGGAGCTGTTGGATTAAAAAAAATCTGATATAAATAACTTATGCAGCAAATGAAACAATAATGTTATCAATGTGAGAAAAAAACACCTTGCAAGGTCACTGACTGCAAAAACAATGTTTTTATTCTTTTTCAGAACTTTGCTGAAAATACCATGAATGAACTTCTTGGCTGGTATGGCTATGACAAGGTGGAGCTGAAAGATGCCGATGATATTGAGTTTAGGAACTATCATCCAGATGGGGAAGGCCGGCAACATATTTCTGTTCTCAAAGGTAATAAAAATTCATTTGTAAGCATTTATATATCCCTGCTGTTATTTTTTTTTTTTTTTATCAGGTAACAGAATATAAAATATTTCAAGGGAAAAAGGTATATGTTTAGCGGGTTTAATTGAATTGATTAACTTGTTTGTGCACTATTGTATTTGTTTTATTTTTTATTTTTCATTTAACAGGACCATAAGGCCCCTTTTACATGGGGTGGGCTCCACTGGAGTCCGCCTGCTCATCGGGGAATCTATCCACTGATCCCAACTGAGCAAGGGGGTGGCGCTGGTCCATGTCCACTCCACTTATGCAGAGTGGACACAGCCCGCTCTCCTCTATAGGGCAGTCAGTTGTAAATGGACCATCTTTCCTTTACACCCAACTGCCATCTATTCCAACCCACCAGATGGATGGGAAATGTTCCAGTGCCCATCCGCGTGTTTTAGCGGATAAGATCAGATCGGATGTCAGCGGGTATAACGCTGCTCCATAGAGAAGACTAGAGGGTCCAGTGAAAAACTGACAGGTGGACTCGATTGGTCTGCCCATGTGAAAGGGGCTTTAAAGCAACCTCCTCAGACAATATCAGAAATAGGAGTAGAGGAGCAATCTTACAGTGGGGACAATTGTTGCAGTGACAACTATTTATTAGAGGATTTGCCTTCCTTTGGAGAGCCCTACTTGCACTTCCTGTTGCGTCTCAAGTCCCCTAAGTGCCACAGTCAACAAGAAATTTGAATTTAGATATCCTAGCCGGTAAAAATAAGATAATATTTTAAAGTGGATTGCAGTTTAATTCAGTATGCCAGTTATATTGAGACTACATTGTATGAACTGAGATAGTAATATAGTTAAGGCCATCTTTAGACTGTTGTGTTGTAAGAGACACTCTTTGGGTGCAGGAGAAGTTTGGATATAAAGCTTTGCATACAAGGGGGCTGATATATTAAAGGCAAAAAGGCCGCACGGTAAGTTGCACATTGCAGGGGAATTTTCCACAAAGCTTAGTGAATGTGGTCAAATTTCACTTTGAAAAAATACCCATTTCTTGGCAAAGAGAACAAAAATTAAAAAATAATTCTAACCCCTTCCCAGGTGTAGAGCTATGTAAACATTTACGGGCCTTATTCTTAAAGCTGAACTCCACACAGAGAGGAAATACCCAAATTAATGCAACTATGTAATCATTAACTTATCCTTTAATGTATTTTTATGTGGGTGGTGTATGGCGGTTAATTTGATATCAGCCTGTTACAGCTCCTTTACAACAGAGCTCAAAGAGGGAGGTAGGGAGATGCACAAGGTGCCAATCAAGTGTGTTGCAGTGCATGGACCATGCTTATAGGGGGAGAGAGCATGAGTGACAGATAATTATCAGTGTGCTGCTTGTCCTTTTACTGTCCAATCACATGGCAGGGTGTGGGTGGCTGGGTGGGCAGGAGATCTGTAAGTGAAAGTGAAACTGAAGTAGAGAAAGATCAGGTTGCCTCCCTGTGTGGTAGAGCTGTGCAAATCTCAGGACTGAATGAATCAGTGTATTTAGCTGTTAGCCTGGAACTGGGTTTTTAGTTCTTAGTTAAATGTAGTCTAGTCTAGAATTTAGATACCAATTGTTGATTCCTTTCGAGGTTTTGTACTGGATCGTTATGTGATTTCAGTATGGAGAATATTTATTGCAGGTTATTTTATGATTTAAAAACAATGCCTTTGCCTTGGATTTCCCAAATTAAAGAGACCCTCCAAGGTGCTGCAAAGAAGGCAAGTTTAAAGCCTCGTAAACGCGGTTCGATTGTCATACGACAGCGCTTCTGATTTTTGTCAAAAGCGCTTGTCCATGATTTTGTAAAGTATACTGACTATCCGAAAATTCTTGTTCAACCTGAACTTAATGTCAGAAGTGACGTAATATTTTGAATATTTTTTGCATCTTTTTTTTCCTTTCTGAGCATGGGTAATCTCGGTCATACTAATTTTTTTCGCACGAAAACCGTACTAATGAGACGAAAATCGGACCTTGCGTTGTCATACGAAAAAAAAATTCTAGCCAACTTTTGTCTGATGAAAAATCAAAATCCGCTGTTGAAAGGAGCATACTAATTGTCAGAGTTTCGGACAACAAGCCGTCGAACGAAAATTCCCGTTACACATTTGCTGTTTGAACTAGATTACAAGTGTCTATGTCTCCTGCTAACACTGAAGACGTATGTTACGTCCCCTGGTTACACAGAAAGTATCATTTAAAATTAAAAGGTAGAGGTCTTTGGATGTCCAAAAGGTATGTGTCCGTATGGACTGGTAATACTTCTCTTTGACCTTGTAACATTTTGTATTCCCCCAGATCTCAAACAGCAGTAGGCTTATGCATAAATCCAAAAGCTTGAATTAGAATGTTGGGGGCACTGCCAGAATGTAACATTCAGAGAGACACCCATCAATGACTTATTTTTTTCCCCTTTAGTGTTTGCTCTTTTTATTAGATCATAGATTTCATAAGTTTTGAGGTTAGCAAAAAGCTTATTGCCTTAGCATAGGTCTGTGTTTGTCTTAAAGTGTTGCTAAACCCCTCAACAGTAAAAACTGTGTGTATATGCAGTAAAGCATGCTTGTTATACTCACTGTGGAACTAAGGGGTTAATCCTCCACATTGTGTAAAAAGGCAGTTTGATCCTGTCTTTTCTGATCCTCCCCTTCTTCCCCAATCCATCTCCTGATAGTACAAAGCTGTGGAATCACTCTGCGCATGCTCAGTTTGGTGTGTATTACTAGAGAGTTTTTTTTCTTGGGAGAGTTTGTGTGATCAGCGCAGGGCCAATCAGCACTGTCTAGACAGAGGGTCAGGGGTACTGACTCCTGATAGGACAGCGAGTGCAGTATGAAAACTCCTCCTACAAGCTTTAACCAGACACAGATAGAAGTCGTAAGACTGCTATATACTGCTGATGAGAAAAGGTATTTAGCAGTTTATATTTACTAAAATAATTGAATTTCCATGCTCTGTGTACTGTGGGAGACCAGATATAGTGAATGCAGGGTCATGGGTTATTAACACTTTAAGCATGTTTAAATTCACTTATTACCACTGCTGGAAGTCTGTTCCAAGCATCAACTACCATGTCAATAAAATAATTTGCTTTAAAATGCGTTTTGAAAGTTTCTCTTGCTAGTTTGAAAGTTTTCTGTATTCTTGATCTTAGCTTTGTATTAAAAATCCTGCCTTTTCCACTCTTTCCTTAAAACCGCACATATTAAGAACCTGCAGTCTTTTCAGGTATGTTTTATCTGTCAAACCTTTCACCATTTTTTTACCCATTTCTGTACTTTTCTATCTTATAAATATATTTTTGTAAGTGAGGTCTTTGAAAACTGGACCCAGCATTCTAAATGAGGTCTAACTAAGAGAATCAGGACCTAACTCCTATTGCTGAGGATCCCTCTATTGATGCACACCAGAATTCGCTTTGCTTGTCCCACTGCCTGGTCCCACTGTTTGCTCATTTTGCAATCATCTGAAATAATTACCCCCAAATCTTTTTCCTCTGTAGTTCTGGCCAACACTGTACTCCCAATATTGTACTCTATTAGGTTTATTTTACCTTAAAGTGGTTGTTAAGGTACTTATATAAAATGCTCCCATTCCCTCTGTATTAGCACAATAAGTTCACCTGTGCCTGTGTTATAACATATATATATATATATATATACTTATCTGTATAGATAACAAACAGGCTTCCTAGGATCAGTTATAGTTTTTCTCTCTCCTCTGCTCAGCAAAGAATTCCTGAGGGTGGGGCTGAGCACTGCTGCTGACCTCAGCTGGAAAGAGAGCCATGTGTAGGAAGCTGATGTGTTATCTATAGAGTTGAGCGAACCTCTGGAAGTTCGGGTTCTGCTGGTCCGTCTGAACTTCGGGACAAAGTCCGGGTCCGGGTCCGGACGGAACCCGAACGATCGCACGGACAACGACTAAAGTTACCCCAAGCAACAGGCACGCTAGCAAGCCCAAGGCAGGCCTGGGCCTGGGCCTGAAACAGGGCTTCAAGTCTGCCTGGTCGTCTTGGGCTTGAAGGTCTCCAAGCGAGTTGAGATATCTATTGTGTAGTCGAAGGATGTGTACCGAGAGAAAGGTCGACTCCAGTCGTCGTCACGAGTCGGGGTGGGAGTCCTTAAGAAACGACTCGTCTCCTCTCTCTTTTTGATATTGACTAGGATCCTTCGGACAAACAATAGATATGTCTATTCATATATATATATATATATATACAATATTGTGTCCGTGTCCACTTGAATAACACGATTATGTCTCCCTTACCCTCGTAAAATATATTCATGGAATTGTTGG
>BLSH010166948.1:2187301-2203137 GCA_018402905.1 Glandirana rugosa | reverse complement strand
AGATTGTAGACTCTATAACTTTCACAAAGACCAAATAATATACACTAATTTGGGTTATTTTTACCAAAGACATATAGCAGTATAAATTTTGGCCAAAATTTACGAATAAAAATTACTAATTTGCAAAATGTTATAACAGAAATAAAGAAAAATGCATTTTTTTACAAAATTTTCGGTATTTTTCCATTTATTGCTCAAAAAATAAACACCCCAGTGGTGATTAAATACCACCAAAAGAAAGCTCTATTTGTGTGAAAAAAAGGACGAAAATTTCATTTGGGTACAGTGTAGTATGACTGAGTAATTGTCATTCAAAGTGTGAGAGCACTGAAAGCTGAAAATTGGTCTGGTTAGGAAGGGGGTTTAAGTGCCCAGTTGTCAAGTGGTTAAAGTGCATGCAGGGCACTGGGCAAACCACTAGGGACAAAGGGGATGTGAAATTATTTCATACAGTAATGTAATCTTACAGATTACATTGTACTGTATGTTTACTGTGTGTTTCACTTTTGAATTTCCCGCCAGGCTCCGCCACCGTGCGACGCGACACTCGCAGGGAACAGAGCCCAGCACACAGAGGCATTGGGCGGAAGACACAGCCCGCGGACACAGCGGGGGGACATCGCTGGATCCAGGGGACAAGGTAAGTAACCCAGCCTGGATCCAGCGATGCAATCGGGGTTACCGCTCTTGGTACAGAAAATTCACCCCGAACCACACTCGGGAATATTGCCAGGGAGGTTAAGAGAGTGAAGTTTGACTTTAATGAAGAATATACATAAACAGACACTTTGGGAACATGCCCCCAGTCCCCAACCTATAATGGTGCATAATTTTAATACGTCACTCCTACCATCTCTCTTTAATTCCCTATTTATTAAAACATAATAATTTATTGAAAAAAGAAATATTGGGATCTAGCTCGTAGGCAGGGCGAAACATGTCAGAGGAGCATGGCCAGGAGGAGTTCAGGCTGAAGCCATATTATTACCTCTCTATATATTGGCTTGATTCCAGTGTGTGGCGTTTCCACCGTCTGTCTTCCAATGTGTTTGGGCTAGCCTTGATGAGCTTGTTTGAACTTCAGCACCTGATCTGTGCTTTGGACTGCAGGGGGAAGCTTTGCAGTGCTTTGAGTGGCGCTCCTAGTTTTTATATATGGATCAGATTAGGTTCCAGCTGATTGAATTATTGCTAAGGTTTTCAATAGTAGCTAGCATGTGATATTTGGCACTTATGGTTCCAGAACAGATAGAATTGGGTCAGAAAATGGGTCAGGGAGTAAGGTTGAGGCTGGGTTCCCACTAGTCCGATTCACGGACCGACATTAGGAGCACAAATCGCATTACATCACAAAAACAATGATTCCCTATGAGAGCCGTCTTAACTGGTCCGACTTTGAAAAAGGTTCCTGTACTAATTTTGTACGACTTTGATCCCACTTTAGCTCATTGAAAAGCATTGAAGTCGGATCAAAGTTGGATCATTGTCTTTACTGGTCCGACTTTGGCATGCGACTTTTGCTTTGAGGATCTTGATGGGGAATTCCACGCCAAATTAAAAAAAAAAAACGGCATAGGGTTCCCCTCCAAGAGCATACCAGGCCCTTCAGTCTGGTATGGGCTTTAAGGGGAACCCCAACGCCGAAAAAACAGCATTGGTTCCTCCCCAAAATCCATACCAGACCCTTCAGTCTGGTGTGGATTTTAAGGGGAACCCACGCCGAAAAAATGGCATAGGGCCCTCCCCAGAATCCACAGCAGACCCTTATCCGAGCATGCAGCCTGGCGGGCCAGGAAAGGGGGTGGGGACGAACGAGTGCCCCCCCCGAACCAGACCAGGCCGCATGCCTTCAACATGGGTAGTATGGGTGCTTTGGTGCGCCCCCCACCCCAAAGCACCTTGTCCCCATGTTGATGAGAACAAGGGCCTCTTCCTGACAACCTTTGCCTGTGGTTATCGGGGTCTGTGGGTGGGGGGCTTATCGGACACCACACAAGTTTTTAAAACAATATATTAAATCAGCTCCAGTGTCTTCTCCCTCGCCAGCGTCTTCTTTATTCTGCTCTTTTGCCGGTCTTTTCCGTTGCCCTCTTTCCCTCTGTTCTCCCTCTCTTCTTCTTCCCTCATTGACACGACCTGATCTCCTGCACGAATTCCGGCTCCGCTGTGTGATGTGACTTATATTGACATGGGAAGGGGCCAACCGCTGATGTCATCCGAAGGCCCTGTCCCCTTATGACGTCACATCCAGACTGCATGCTCACATAAGGGTCTGGTATGGATCTTGGGGGTGACTCTATGCCGTTTTTTCGGAGTGGGTTCCCCTTAAAATCCATACCAGACCAAAGGGTCTGGTATAGATTTATGGGGGGTGGGGGACCCTACTCCGTTTGTTCAGCGTGGGGGTTCCCCCTTAAAACCCATACCAGACCGAAGGGCTTGGTATGCTCTTTTAGGGGGAGCCCATGCTGTTTTTTTATTTGAATTTGGCGGGGGTTCCCCTTCAAGATCCCCAGAGCACATGGTGTCTGGTATTGTCGGGATCAAAGTTAGATCCCTGTTCACAGAAAATTGGACCGACTTTGACCCGGTTTAGGACCGTAAATCGCACAGCAAAGTAGGATCAAAGTCGGACCGTTTTAAATGTCAGATAGTGTGAACCCAGCCTAAGCCCACGTGAATGCCCATTACAACTACATTGAGCCATTTAGACCCAGTAGAGTAGATAACTAATTGCACCTGAGTATTGTGCTTGCTACATATTATAGAGTTTTGCAGAGAACTGAAAAGTGGCATTTTATTGAATAATGACTGCATCTTTCCAGATTTAATAGATATCAGTCTAACTTCTTTTTGAGTAACTCCCAAAGAGGATTTAGGAGTATTATCTGACTGTTCCTCAGAGGAAATGAACATTGTTTACTAGACTAAATACGTTGATTCACTGTTGTATGTCAGCTAAAATTTATACAACATCCCAGTGGCGACAGTTTCTAGGCAGGAAGGTGGCGATTAGAAGAATTAATGGCATTTGTTATTTGCAGAATCTATCATCTATTAATAATGACAAAAATGGCATACAGACGTGGCAAATCTCTGCTGATCACACGTATTAATCTTACTTAATGGTCTGAAGAAAGATGAAAAGATTCTGTTATTACTGTAAACTGGCTCCAATTCATATCCTGACATTGTTTGATGGGATAGTTTAATGCAAATATATTTTAGATGTATATTCAAGCTTTTAAGGTGTTCTTTCTTTCTATAGACTGTGCTTATCCATATTGTGCTTGTATATTTGCTTATTGCTTGATCATTGCTTCCTGCTTGGCATACTATTGCACATGACTGTGCTTCAGCGTTATGCCTAGTACACATGATCAGAAAATTGGCAGAAAAACATTGCTTTCAAATTGATTGTATGATAATCTGATTGGTAGTACACGGCTTTCGAGAGACGATCACCACAGTTCATGCAAAATTATTTGAAGGAACAAACAGGAACATTTTTTGTTGTGCGATACCCAAACGTTTAATCAGTACAGTTTTCCTCTGAAAAAAATCAGAAGACCAAGACCACGCATGCTCAGAAACTACGGAATACATTACAATACAACACATTACAAAAGTTGTATTCTGTCGTACAAGAATTTACAAGAATTTTCGTAACTTAAGTAACCTCTTAATTTTTCATATGAGACTAGCATGCAAAAAAACCCCCAAAAATGGACGGTCGTTCTTCCAATATTCTCATTGTGTATACGAGGCTTTAGTCTCTCAAGAAAGTCTTCCAATCTGTTCATAATGAAAAAAGTACAATGCCTAGGTGGTGTATGGTTTAAGAGTTTTATGTCAGTGCTCATTAGTCAAGAAGGCTTATTGCAGTATCTGAACAGGCAACCAATAGAGTTATAATTTTAACAAAAGTTGAAATATAGTCATTTTGAATATAATACAGCTGGACAATTTATATTTTCCTAAAATGTTATATACAGGTTGTTTACATGTTACAGTATTCAGTGTCTGTTAGGGGTCCTACCAATCTGCATGACTGGAGAGAGATAATGTAAGCATTGGTCTTTTAATGGCTTTAGGAAAACACACTGAACTTGGTATGTCCACTGAATAATGCCAACTGGATCATTTGTAAATTTAATGTTATGGTGGGTGAGAGATGAGGGCATGCCAATGACTTCACTGTTCTAGGTCACGTGGGCTCCTGCACTTAAAGCGGAGTTCCACCCTGAAATGTTTTTTTTTACATCATTCAAGTCCTTTGCCTATATAGACTTACCTTTGAAGGGAAAAAAAATGTTATACTTACCCTAAGTCAATTGTTGCTAGGTGGTCTCTGTAATCTGCCCCTATTAGGTCCTAGGCTCTTTTCTTCACTTCCTGCTTCCCCTGGCCTCCTGGGAGATGTGACTCATCACTTCCCAGGAGTCAGTGGGCTTCACTGTACTGTAAAATCTTGTTATTTCCAGACAGGAAATGACATGTTTTAAGGCGGACCGAGATCGAGGAGTGCATGATGGTTACCCACCATGCACTTCTTTCAGGAAGAGATGCCAGGAGACTATGGGTGGGCTTCAGGTGCCCTCACCTAAAATGGAAAAGTCCAGCAGTGAGAGAAACGAAATTGTGTGTAAAAAATACATGTAATTACTAGGCGGTTTGAAAGTAAGGAAACAAAAGATTACATCTATTTAGTATTAAAAGAGTGGATGCCAAAAAAAAACAAAACATTTTTCTAGGTGGAACTCCGCTTTAATGACCGCAAACATTCCCTTGCTGCCCTGCATAGGCTGTCAATAGGCAAAACTGCAACTGACTTTTGAAATACAAAGACAGGCATCAGGTATATCAATTGACTTTATTGTAGTAGCTACAAATCAGCTTTAAAAAGGAATATCAGGCAAGTGAAACTAACCAGTTAGCAACTATTGTGTTCCAGCACACTGCAGCTGTTTAAAAGATTTTATAAAAAATTACGGTAACTTAAATTAGATGTAACCCCAATAACTAAAATCTCATACGAGCTTTAGCATGTAAACTTCTTTTCAAAAGTCATTATTATTATTTTGAATTTGCAGCTTTCATTGAAATAGTACCTGGTGATCCCATCATAAAGGACCATGTTCAGGTACTTCTTGTTATAGGGTGAAAAGGCCCTCTCCCTATCGCCCATTTGTGCTTTGGTGTTATCGCCCTGTCATCTAGCCTTCTGATGAAGAAGTCAAGTGATCATTTCAAAACACATTATGCAGACATAATGGTTACTGTCAGAAATACTGTGCTGAGAAATGCTGTGCAGCTATAAGTGTATGCATATAGAAAGAAAGTGGCTGCATTTTTTGTAAATATGCAATTATTTATAATACAGAGTGCTTAATAAAATTAGAGGTCACATCTACTATTATCTAAGTTGTCTATAATTCAGCCCACACAAATTACCTCACAGGATCTGTGGAAGGACTGTGTGCCAAGTAGTTTTCTTTCTTCCTGTAGAAATGTATGACCAATGACATTTAAACATAGAAGGCAGCTTGATGACTAAGAACGATCTTACTACTGATATTTTTGATATTGTGCTTTTTATATCTAAGAGGTAGCAAGGAGGATGTTCCAGCATCACAGGCTGGTGCACTACAAGGTACGCAGGTTACCAACAAAAGGGAGAGTGGTACAGTAAAACAATGTCTGGATAATAACAAATGGCCTCTGCTTCCTGAATGCACCTAAAAGATTAGTTTACAGTTCACAGGCCTTGTTTACATGGTGCGTACTACAGCATACCACTCACACTGTCTTTATTCAGCGCTGTGCACCCATACCCGTACAGAAGTCAAATTGAGAGCAGCACCTGTGTCTGTGCAGCCACTGCATCCAAATTGACATCAATGGGACTGCATGCACGGAACACCTGTGCATCCCAGTGCGGGTAAACGCAGCCCTCACACGAGTATACGCTTTAGTACACCCATGTGAGGAAGGCCTAAAGACCTTTTCCTTATGTAGTAGGCATGGACGTATTTAACTTCTTTGTTATGCAGTATTTATAATGTATTTTGTTAAATATTCTTGTTTCTACCTTTGGTGGAAATGACATGACTTGCCTGACTCTCATTGAGGTTCCTTTGCCTAACATTTGAAACCAAAATATAGTTGGCCTCTATTTTTGTAGGGCTATGATAAGTCATTTGACAGAGCTCTTGTTTTTTCCCTTATCATTATTATTTGTGTACCATATTGTTATGGAATGTAGTATACTATGAACCTCTATATAAACACATTTTTTGTCCTTTGTCAGTATTATGATATTTGGACATAACCTTGGATTGGAATTTATAGTTTGGTTGGCTGGGCTGTGTACAATTGCTGCTCAATGGAAAGATTCAGACTTCCACAGACTTGTGTGTTGACAGAATATTTGTGAGGCAAAAAATAGCACAGTCATGAAGCCTCGGCTATGTGTTAAGAGTGTCCAGAATAAATATAAAATGGTTTGCCATTGGACTGTGATAGGTACGCATCTACTCGTTCAGCTAAATGAAAACTCAGCATCTTTTGAAATGTATGAAAAGCACACCAGAAACTCAGCAAAATATTTTTTTGTGCAACAAAACAATTTAGAATTTTGACCAGTAATATATTAATGGCTAGGTTAGCTTTTTATTGGAGTTTCTGCTATGGAAAGATTTTCCTAAGGGCTGGTTCACACAGGGCGACTTGCGCTCCGACTTGTGTCACCTCAACATTGCTTGACATCTGAAATTCCATTGAAGTGAATGGGAGCCATCTTAACCACTTCAGCCCCGGAAGGATTTCCAGCTTTAGGACCGGAGCCCTTTTTGCGATTCGGCGCTGCGTCGCTTTAACTGACAATTGCGCGGTCGTGCGACGTTGTACCCAAACGAAATTTGCGTCCTTTTTTCCCCACAAATAGAGCTTTCTTTTGGTGGTATTTGATCACCGCTGCGTCATTTCTGATCGCCGCTATAAACAAAAGAAGAGCGACAATTTTGCAAAAAAACCCAAATTTCTTACTTTTTGCTAGAATACAAATCCAAAAAAAAAATATAAAAAAACATTTTTTTTCACCGTTTTTGGCCGATTTATATTCTTCCTCATATTTGCGATAAAAAAAATCGCAATCGGCGTTTATTGATTGGTTTGCGCAAAAGTGGTCGCGTTTACGGATGATGAGAATTCATTTCTGGGGTTTTTATTTATTTTTTATTTTTTACTAAAAATGGCGGCGATCTGTGATTTTTAGCGGTACTGCGATATTGGGGCGGACATGTCGGAACGTTTTGACACTTTTTTGGGACCATTGGCATTTATACAGCGATCAGTGCTATAAAAATGCACTGATTACTGTGTAAATGCCATTGGCAGTGAAGGGGTTAACCTGCAGGGGGCGCGCTAAGGGTTAACTATGTTCCCTGGGCGTGTTCTAACTGTAAGGGGGACTGCCTATCTGGGGAAGGGAAGCGATCACAGCCTTCACGTAAATGAAGGCTGTGATCACATCCCTTCCCCCTCACACAGAGCGGAGGTCCGTGTTTACATACACAGACCTCCGCTCATTCACTCCGGGGGGGCCATCGCGGGTAGCCGGCGGCAATCGAAGCCGCCGCACCCGCTCCCTGGCCCTCCCCGAACACAGTGAGCGCGCGGGCGCGCCTCCGGCGGCGCGCGCGCGCTAACAGTGCGCGTTATCGCAGCCGCCGTCGTATGACGGCGTTTTGCGATAACGAACCACTTTGTCGCCGTCAGATGCCGATCGGCGGTCGGCAAGTGGTTAATGTACACTACTGAAGTCACTCCGAAAATGTTCCTGCACGACTTCAAGGTGATTTCTATCCAACCTATGCCCATAGAATTCAATAGATGGAGTTGGATCCCCCATCTATATTGAAGCGACCTGCAGGAAAAATAAAAGAATTTACACAGTTACTCCCCCCAAGTCTGATCGCCCCTGTGTGAACGCAGCCTTAGGGTCCTTTCACAAGTACGGAGCCCGCATGACCGTGCAATTGTCATTCAAAATGCATCAGCACTCAAAGCTGAAAATTGGTCTGGACGGGAAGTGCCTGGTATTGAAGTGGTTAAGGTAACAAACGTTCTGCCTTTACCGTAGAACCACTTTAATTTATTAACTTATTTATTGTATTTTTATTTTATTCTCTTCTCCTGCACTTCTGTAAATCCACCCACACCAGGCTTTTTCACCACCTCCTATTTTCCCTTGCAATAGAACCATGCAGTAAAGTCACGCAAAAAGCCATAATATTAGAAACCAATTATGTTTCAGCTTTCACCTGTTTAGAACAGCTGTCATTTTGTGAGGGATGATTGCTGCTTTCCTTGGGTTACTATTCTTTACATATTGTACCTTGCTTTATTAAATCAATCCAGCAATGCCAGTTTAAAGAATTTTGTGCTTAAAGAAGGAGAATTTTTTTTAGCCATGGTAGGACTTTCAAACAGGGGAAATGTTAAACATACATTTTGGGGATGTATGCTAGTCTTTTTTGTTCAGCATAAAATTAAGAAAATCATCAAATGGAATAATGTTTCATTTATTAACTTCTTATTCCTTTTGCTGCAAGGTAAAAAGCAGGAATCTTCAGATCTGTAAGTGCTATTGGTTTATGAGTTTAATGAACAAAGTCTGGTCTACAGCTTCCAAACCATTAGCAAGTACAAGCTGCTTTGCATATCTTTTGCACAAGGCCTTGCTTGTGGAGCCAAAGCAAATGTTCTCTATCCAGAAGTTCCTTTGCTGGATCATAAAGCAAGTTAATTACCATGCAAAAAGCATTGCTGAGATTTTTATACAGCTCGTCAATGTTGCACCATGCTGTCCTCACAGCCTTTCATTTATGTGACCCTTTTGCAGCCGTAGGGCTTACTGTCCACTTATCTATTTCAAACACGTCAGTTTTATATTGCCAGTGAATGTTGCAGACTTGACTTTTCTGTCTGCTGGCAAAGGGAACATAGTATGTTTCTGTACTTCTTTAGATAATTATGCAAACTAGTAAGTCTTAGTCATTATTTGCATACTTTTTTGTTATGATATTTTTTTCATTGCTCCTTGGCTGCTACTTATGTTATTTTGAATGCATTGTAGTTATTTTTTGTATTTGTACTAGTTTACTGTTTTTCTAGTTCATGTGAAACCTAGATCACAACTTCTCCCCTCCATTTGCTCATTTTGTATAATAAATAAATTAGGCTGCAGGGTTGTGACCCTAGGTTCTGCAGCAGGAAGGGCTATGTCATATTAACAACTTTGCAGAAGGGATTTGTAGCAATAATACATATATTTTGAAGTTGAACATTAATTAGCATGTGTTTCTTCAACCCCTTTCACACTGATGTGTTTTACAGGCATTTTTGCATTAAAAATAGTGCCTGTATAGCACCTCTAAACTGCCTTCTAATCCACCCCAGTGTGAAAGCCTGAGTCCTGCAAGCAGCATTTTTGGGGCGGTGGAGGAGCGGTTTATACACTGCTCCTCCACCACCCCTGCCCATTGAAATGAATGGAAAGCACTTCCGAAATGGCTGAAAACCTGCCGGCGCTTTTAACCCCTTTTAAACCCTTCTGGGGGTTAAAAGTGCCCCGCTAGCTATGACAAAGCACCAATATAACAGCGGTAAGGTACTGCAAAAACTAGCGGCGCTTTACCGCTAATGCCCTGCCCGCCCCAGTGTGAAAGGGCTCGTAGGAATCACTATCAAGTCATATATACAGCTTCCTTGGGAAAATCACAGGTGAAATTATTAGGCTGCATGTTTTTAAAGTGATACTTAGCCCGCGACATGTCAAATCGCAGGCTATTGCCGGCAACGGCCCCGTCCGAATCAGTGTGACACCGACTTTGTGGTGCTGCACCGATTTCCACATGTAGTTCCTGTACTACTTTTGGCGACTTCGGGGGCAATTTGAATAGACATCTATGCATGAACCCACACAGATGTCTGTCAAATCGCCCCCGAAGTTGGACTGCATTGTCGGTTTGAAATCGTGCAAGTTCAGCTGAACTCGCACATTTTCAAACCCGCCCTCAGCAGTTCACACCATATGCAGTCCAGCACATGGAAAGTAAGTTATATGGTTTCCAATGGCATAGTTCACACCATTGCAGTCAGTTCCAGGGCTTTCCAGTTCCAGAAAAAAAAGTAGAACATGTTGCATTTTTCCTGCACTGGACTGTACTGGAACGCAGTAAAACGCATCAAAAACGCACCGGAATGCGCCAAAAACGTGGTAAAAACGAGCATGCAGAAACACTGAATGGATCTGGAGTGTGTTTTTGTGGTGCGAACCAGCCCTTAAGAAAGATTTTTTTGGGGGGGGGGGGCTAAAATAAAAAGGTATAAAATATTGCACATAGCGATCCCTTACCTCCTCTGCTGGTGCTATCCATGTCTCCATTATGCAGCTGCCTTCTTAGCAAGCCAGGTGCTTCGGAGGCACCCGTGTGCGTGCTCTCCCAAGCTGTGCCGTGTGCATCCATAGCCATACACAGAGCCAGTAAGCCATGCCCCACTCACTCCTCACAGAATAATTATTTGATAGTTTAGTCTTTTACATTTTTAGGAATGATTATGAATGTGATCAACTTAACAGTGCATGTTAATCTTTTCAGACAAATTGCATATATTGATTCATGCTTGGTATTGTAGCACAATAGTGGCCATTACTTTGCCTCTCTCTAAGTGGAAATCGGATTAACCACTTCAGCCCCGGAAGGTTTTACCTCCTTCATGAACTGACTATTTTTTGTGATACGACACTGCGTTCCTTTAACTGACAATTGCGCATTCATGCGACGCTGTACCTAAATAAAATGTATGTCCTTTTTTCCCCCCACCAATAGAGCTTTCTTTTGGTGGTATTTGATCATCACTGCAGAGTTAAGTGTGCACCTAGGGAATGCTTTCTAACTGTGTGGGGGATGGTTTAACTGGAGGAAGAGAGAGATCTGTGTTCCAGATTAGCAGGAACACAAGATCTTTCTCTTCCTCTCTGACAAAACGGCGGGCTGCCTTGTTTACATAGGCAGACCAACATTCTGCCTCTCGTACGAATGATCGGCGGGTCTCAGCGGCCATCGCACGCATGCCCGAGCCCCCAAAGAGAAAACAACGTACAGGTGCATTGTTTAGCCGTCGCAGTAAATGTGCGGAAGCCGGTCCGGAAGCGGTTAATGATAGACATGCAATTTGTTTCAGTCCGAATATAAATTCGGACACATTTTTGGTTGTTGGATGTATCCGAATATCTAAATGAGATAGTAACAAGTTTTGCTTGGTATATTCACTTTCTAATGAATTCCAAATTTTCGGACCAATTCGAATTTGGATTGTTTCAAAAATGATCGACCGATTCAAATTCTTTGTCAAGAATATCTGGTTGTTAAGGAGCCAGCCGCGAAGCCTGCTGCCACATCCTTAACAACTGATGACTTATCAGCTGTACATGGGTTTCCCCACTGACAGCTGAAATGTAAACAAAAGAATGCAGACAATTAAAAATTCTGGAAAAAAACAGCATTTTTTATGTGTTATAAGTAGCACCAGTACAATATTATTCTTTTTGACTTGACAGTTTTGAGTATTAGATTATGGTTAGGTTTATGAGTTAGGTTAAAGTTAAGATGAAGCTGGTTCCAAACTATGCACAAAAAAAATAAAGGTATGTGTGTGTAAAGTAACATGAAGGCTCACCATTCTTGCATTTTTAGTGATAGTATTGTGCAGCAATCCACAATAGTTGGCCCTGGATTGATCATGCTGCAACAGGATCTAATCTCTTACCTTTCTGGCTTCTCAAGATTGGTGCTGAAGTGATTACAGGTCAAGGTTCCCAAATATACCATACGGTCCATAGGTGGCTTCTTGAATTTAGTATTATCTCAGCATATTTTAAAACAAATGTTTTCATTAAAGTACCCGACAAAGAAATAATCACTAATCCCCATAGAAATTTGGAACAAAGCCATTGCAATAGGGGACAATGGTTCATCTTGTGTAGAGCACTGGGGCAATGCCCAAAAGGTATTAAACAGATGGTATCTCATGTAGGCTGTCTAAAATCTTCCCTTCTTCACCCTCCTTATGCTGGCGTTGTAATTTTTATACTGGAACAATATACCATGTGCTATGGGAGTGTAAGAACCTGACCAATTTTTGGAATTCTGTTTCTTCTCGAATTGCCTCTCTAACAGGCAACTTATTCAAGCTTACCCCAGAATGGCTCTCTTAAATATTAATTTGGTTTTTGTCCCCAAAATTACAAAATAATAATAGCCAATATTCTAACAGCAGCAAGAATAACAATCACCAAATTGTGGAAAACCTCTGAAGCGCCCAACCTTTCTGATGTCACCATAAGATTAAATACTCAAGCTCAATATGAGTTGATGTTAGCCCAAAAGAACTACAGTATGAAAATATTTAAACAATAGTGGCACTATTGGATTATTCATCCAAAAGCCTCTAAGTCATTGAAAAGTGTCTACCAGAACTTATAGAAGCAAAAAAACTCAATTTTATCCTTTTCCTTTCCCTACACAGGATGAAAACTAGAAATTAAAGTATCTCACCAGGTACAATATCCTTTTTCTGTACCTTCTCATTGCCTACCCTGGATGTAACTAATATAAGTTCTATACCCAGTTATCCCCTTTTTACAGTCTGAACCCATTGGGGTAAATAGGTTGGTTCTGTTAATGACAAAATCTAGATGAGAACTGTAATATTGTTTAATGTGTATATCAGTCATTATCCTTGCTGTATTGCTGTATGTTAAACACTAGGTTTGTTATCCAATTGTTTATTCCAAAATGAGAGCACATGGCACATACGCTTTTTTGTCTGTACTTTTTGAAAATATCCATAAAAAGCCTTTGAAAGTTAAAAAAAAGAAAAAAAAAAGAAATAATCACTAAAATAAGAATTGCAGATCAGTGTTGGAAACATAATGAAAATATGTAGACACTAAAGGGTTGATTTACTAAAACTGGAGAGTGCAAAATCTGGTGCAGCTGTGCATGGTAGCCAATCAGCTTCTAACTTCAGCTTGTTCAATTAAACTTTGACCTGGAAGCTCATTAGTTTCTATGCAAAGTTGCACCAGATTTTGCACTCTCCAGTTGTAGTAAATTAACCCCTAAATGTATACTGGAATTTGTATAAAACAGCTGCATTTTTTTCTTACAGAGAATTCATTGCCAAAACCAAAACTATCCGAGGACAGTGTTATTGCACCATTCAATACAAATTATCCAGGGCTTGCTACAGGAAATGGACTTGCAGAACTACCAGCAGGGTCAAAGGATCATGGAAACATGCCAATTATGGTACCTTTAATCCCTCCTCCCTTCATGAAACCACCAGCAGGTACAATCTCTCTAAAATCTGTTATTACAAAAATATCTGTTTATGCAAATAGCATTATCTGAAAGGGATTTTCTACATTAAGTATTTGTTATATATATATGTTCTATCAAATTATTTGGTATATCTATTCATTAAAGAACTCATTGCTTCTTTACACTTTAGCTTTTTATCTTCGGTTTTTGGACAGTGGAAAAGAAATCGTTGAGCGTGAAAAACTGCAATTTTTTTTTCAAGGAGTCAGAGTTCAGCTGAGGCACTTATTTTAGTATGGTGAATGCAGTCAGGCTGCATAAACATTAATGGATTTTTTTTTAAAATATGTAGCACTTACCCCCGCAGGAGCCGCTTGGTATGATGGGTTCTCTGTTCTGCCACAGCGCTGTAAACCCCTCTGTCCCATCTGAAATACCTGTTTATGTATATTTAGGAAGCTGCACACACCAGTATGAGTTAAAGTGGTTGTACACTCTCCTATCATTTTCAGCTAAGGAAGCTGACATCTTAGCCTCTGCTGAATCTGCAACTGCCATGCTGCTGCACATGTGATCCATTATGACACCACCCATTGGATGGTTTGCTAGTTTGTTTGAGAGCACAATCAAGGAGAAGCTAGCATTTCCAGCATGCCGGGAATATTAACTCTTTTTTGACACTATCAAATTGATGGGTAGTCAAACGTTTTAAGGGTTAGTATACTAACACACTATTTTAGTACACAAAAAATAGGCCATAGGCAACTTGATGGTAAATAAAGTGAATATATTGTGGCAAAGCAGATAAATGCAATGCACAAACTGAGGATCAGGTTAAAGAATGCACTGGAATATGTTAGACTAAACAGCGTGAGTATTGGCCTTGAATGTAGCAAATAACTTGAACCACAATAAGTCTAAACCACCTGGTATAAACAGTGCTAATGAGACATGTATGAACAGTGAAAATTATAGATGGCCATGAATAAAGTCCCAAAGTGACTTCTCTGAATTAACCAATCATGATTCTGAGAGGAATACTCTGGGGATGGCAGTACCAGGAGAATATTTAGCAAGTTTAAGCCGACTAACATTGGGGCCTGTCTGTATGGTGGTGCTTGTGTTGCTGTCTCTTTAAGACTGTGTGCAGTGTATAGCCGTTGGGTTGCTAAGTAATGGGCAGTCTCTATGAACATTAAGGGGTTGATTTACTAAAGCTTGAAAGTACAAAATTTGGTGCAGCTCCACACAGAAACCAATCAGCTTCAAGGTTTTATTGTCAAAGCTTGATTGAACAACCTGAGGTTAGAAGCTGATTGGCTAGCATGCACAGCTGCATCAGTTTTTGCACTCTCCAGCTTTAGTAAATCAACCCCATAATGACCATCTATTAGTTTGCCTCGCATAACATCACAATATACTCCACCATCAAAACGTATGTACTTCCAGAATCTTGGCCCAATTAGTTTGCTATGTTGAATTTGGCTGATTTATTCTCTCATCTCAGTAGAACGGGTTGCATGGATCAACAGTCTTATCTACTGATTATGCAATGTCTATATATATTTGCCTTAAACAGATTTTGTTCTACATTAACATTAAACATATTTTTATTTTTACACAAACTCTAAATCCTTTTGACATCACCAGCACTGAATATTCTTTTAAAACACGTAAGGAGGTTTATTTCTTTAAATACTTATTGAATTAATTCACTTTCATGACATAGATTGTGCTGAGATTAAAAACCATGTATACTGTAACAGTAGAACAGCATGCAAAGAATGTACTAGACTAAAGACTAATCTACTAGAAATGTAGTCATAGCACATGACAAAGAACATTTGGATACATTATACAGTTCTGTTAGATAGCAGTAGGAATTGTGTTAGAAGGTCTTCTCTAAAATACAGTTATAAAGAATTACATTTCTGTACAGTGCTTGTTTGACAGCAACTCCATACAAAATGTAATTAAGCAGGATTCTCCCTAGGTTCAGGCCCAGGACAAACCATGGGTTTTCTAATTGTTTTCTCCTCAGTCACTTCATAATTGTAGCATGTCTCTCCTTGCACCTTCTCTGTGCTACTTGCATCAATATACTATCTGAGCATACCTCTCAACTTTAGATCTTAAGAATGAGGGACACTTGAGGCTGAAGTAAGCATGAGGCACATCACACCAAAAAGTGGGTGTGGCCAGACTGTTGACAGTGGAAGGGGCTTAAGGGACATGGTTAAACAAAAATTCTCCTTCTACACCCCTCACTCCAGCATAAATTCTCTTATTTTATCTTCCAAATTCCCCCTACCACCATCCCTCCCCCATATCACCCCCATGATTACACAGGACCCCCTCCCTCTTACTAACCCCATCATCAAACATAGAGGTTATTTGTTTAAGGTGGAGAGTCATAATACTTCACTGACTCCTCTTTTGTTAATC
>BLSH010166948.1:2151341-2172237 GCA_018402905.1 Glandirana rugosa | reverse complement strand
ACTTGGGAGTGGTGGTGCTGGATTTTTAGGGGTATAACATGCAGTGAAGAGGCAACATATTGCCTCCCAGCTGCCTGTCAACCACCCTCTATTAAACAATCCACCATAGATGGCTTTTCCGGAGGGCTGCTGTCTGTGTAAACCCGCCCTTATAGACTGCAGAAGGGATACACTGACATCTTTTCTCCACCAACAACCTGCTGAATGGAGAATGAAAGTGAAGCAGCCAACTTCGGGTAATTACGCTGGTTTAAAAATAACACTTAAAGCTGTTGTAAAGGTAGAAGGTTTTTTTTTTACCTTAAAGTGTTTGTTACCCTAAAAAAAAAAAGGATCCTGTTCCTTTAAAGCATTTTATACAGCACAGTGCTTGTGCTGTGTAATTTGGCCCCCTGTAACACCCAAAATACCTGGCTGATCCTGCCTGGTTCTGCCCCCCCCCCTGTAAACTGACCACGGTATATCATGGCTGCTGAGCCCTGACACCGTGCCTCCATCATCCACTGTGTTTCTTGTCCTCTGTCCTCTCTCCCCCCTCCTTCCCTGCCTATCAGGTCCATGTCTGTGTCCGCCCCCTGCCCTGCTGCTGCTAAAATTACAGTTTTCAAGTCACACTATCCTCTCTCTGTTTAATAATGTAATCTGCCCTGTGTCTGTGTTTTATAAAAAAAAATGCAGCTATATACCTCATTTCAAAACGGCGCTCAGCGCTCACGTGACCGCCCTCCTCTCTCCTCCTCCCCTCCTGACTGATGTCAGCGGGGGAATCTTGGCCCCGCCTGCTGCAGCTGTCAGATGGGGAGAAGAGAGAGCTGGCGCTCTGTAATTAGGTATATAGCTGCATTTTTATTATGAAACCCAGACAAGGGACATATTACATTATTTAACAGAGAGGATAGTGTGACTTGTGAACTTTGAGTTAACAACCACTTTAATGCACTCTATGCATTAAGGTAAAACAATTCTGTGTGCAACTACCCTATTCACCCTTCACTTATACTTACCTGGGCCCAAATTTGATCCAGAGTTTGGCCCCGAGAGCAGAGGCTCTCTTGGCTCTCTCCTTACAGGACAATGAGGTAACAGCAGGAGCCATTGACTTCTGCTGCTGTCACTCAAATCCTGTGACGAGAGAGTGGCCAAGCTTCGCTGTCTGTATCTATAGACACAGGCAGCGCAGCTTGGGATCAAGCCAGCAGGTGTGCAAATATAGGAAGAGGCTTTCCTACTAAACTCCTTTGAGCCAGCCATAAAGCCATGAAAAAAAACTGATTCAAAGCCCCATGACATTTCCTCATTGTTAATAACACAAATTGTTCCTACAAATATAAATAATAACAATAAATGCAACATAACATACATGTGAGCATGAAAATGCTTTCCAGCTAATAAACACAAGAAGCATCTGTATGAATATGTTGGATCTTGCAAAACCCTCTCTCATGGTATACAACCTTCTCTGACATATTCTACGTACGAATACATGTCTTCTCCCTGCATGGCTCATTTACAGCAAAACCAAGGGATTTGGAAAACTACCTTTATCAGTATATTTCATGTATGTATCATTTCGTGGTGCAGTGAAACTCCATCTCTTCTTATGGAATTCGTCCCCTTATTATAACACTGCACTACCACAGCATACAGTATATATACAACTGGCATGAGAGCTATCACCCATACCAATTTTTTACAATGTCAGTTGACCTCTGTAATGATGGTATAATAAAAGGGAAAGAGACAATTAATTTCTAATTATCCTTTGGCAGACCATTGGGCTGAGCTTAAAGACATGGAAACTACACAAAAAAGTTACAATTGTTTCTACAGATACATCCCACCTGCACTTTAATATTCAATTAAAATATTTAAAAAAATCTTTCTATGACTAAGGCAAAAGTTGGCCACAGCACGTAAGTGCCGTTACTTTTTACGATAAAAAAATTTATCACTGTGAACGTTGCCATTAAGTGGCAGACTGTTTACATTCTAACTGCACCGAAATCCTAAATATAAAATAATACAGTTATAGTTTGTATAGTATAAAAATGCTTCTTTTTTATTTCATTACCCAAAAATACAGTAAAAGGGAATGTTTCTCTTCCTCTCCATTTGCATAGAACGCCCCTGGCAACAGTGAACAGCTGTCAGCAAAAGAGATAGATGAGACAGATGAAAAGGTCAAAAAAATAAAACGTAAGCATTTTTACAGGAAACAGCTAGAACAATATGTCGATAGATTCTGTTGTGTATTGAACTAAAGAAATGTTCACCTTTAATATTAATATACTTTTTAAAATTAAGTTTTGCCAATTAAGAACATCCTTACGATTGAAATACATTTATATATAGCTATATTCTTCTTTTGTATTAAAGAAAAAAACTATATTAAAAGCTTCTACATTTTGAGGCAGCTGTACGGGCAGTAACACATTTTTACATTTGCTAACAATTGTTAAAGTGGTATTAATAGACAACGAGCACCTTTGCAAGTATAGGGTGCCTGCTATTGGTGCTTTGCATTTACTCTAGCTGTTTTTGATATACAGTAACAAGGCCCTCTGGCTCTTAAGAGAAATAGCTAAAAAAATTCCTGTTGCATTTATTTTAATATTTTAAAGCATATGTCAGGGAAGAAAAACCCTCCAAATAAATAAAAAAAATAGCCAAGGTTCTGTTTCAATCCTTGCGATTACAAATCTGTGAAAATGGTGTGGTCATGCTTATTCTTGTCCTCAAAAACCTGTTTTTTTCTTAAGGCCCGTACACACAATGCAAATTTCGGATGGAATTTTTTGTAAATTCATTGTTGTACGATTTTTGTTCCATTAGTACAGTTTTCGTATGAAAATAATCGTATGACCGAGATTGCGCATGCTCAGAAACGAAAAAAGATGCAAAAATATTCAAAACATTATGTCACTTCTGACGTTGAGTTCATCGTACAGAAATGTATGTATTGTTAGTGCGCTCTTCATTTTCAATATGAGACTGGCATCCAACAAAAAAATGAACATTCTGTCGCCCAAAATCGTCTCGTCTACGAAGCTTTAATGTTGCACTAGCGATGTATGCAAATAGATACTTTTTCCTGCTTTTTTTTATTTAATGTTATAATATTCTTTTAAAATGGAAAACACACTTCTAAACTGAAAGGTTGACATTCAACTTTACTACTCTAATGCGTTATATAAAAAAATCATACCTGTGTGATATTGACGTAGTCTTCATTTATTATATTTTTGGGAAAATACTGGATTTACTAAGTAGGCTATTAATTAAATTAACCGAAAAGAGTAGCAGTGCTGCAGGATGGAGTTGAATTTCTGTGAGGGACAGGACTGGAAATATTGAAATTGACTTTACTTTACAGATTGTACCAGGAGTTGGGCTCTGTGAAACCATACTGAGAAAAACACTAAAGCTGGCATTGCTGGTGTGATGCTTCTCTTGGCCCAATAGAACTGCTGATCTCTTACCTTTCTTTTTCTGTCCCTGTTCCTCTTCTATTTTTTCTTTCCCTCTTCTTTCTCCTCCTTTTCTTTTTCCATATATATATATATATATATATATATATATATATATATATATATATTATACACCTTTATATTGTATCAGGCTATGTCGATATTGTTCTTTACGCGAGACTAGACCGTTGAGGCCCTAGTGGTTTATTTTCAGTGTATTCATTTAGCCTTGTTCTTCCATTGTGATGCAACCTTTCGCTCAAAATATCTGTTCTGCTTGTGATTTGTTTTAGGTGACAGCCTCTCATTTTGACTTCACGATATTTGATTGTTGTATCCTTTCTTTTATTAAACAATCAAGACATTTTCAGCTCTAAAGCTGCTGTTGCTGGCTTCCTTTTAAAATTCATTAGTTGTCATGTTTTGATAATTTGGGCATCACTATCCCAAAAGGAACACGCACCAAATTAATTCAGAGTAAAGTCAAAGCTACCTATCTTCACAAAAGTACCCCCCATGGCTGCAGGAACCTTGGCTACCACAAGTAAGCATACAATATGTAGGGACAACTTGGATAAAAATTGACAATGTATGTATCTTTGAAGAAATGTATGTGTTACAATATGTTCTAATATATATCTTTTGCATAGAGCCTGCAAGAGAATAGTCCAGAGTAAGCTTACTGTGAAATGCGTCGACGATTCCAGCCTCGCTCATATGCTCGTAGTTTTGGTATTATGTATCATCTCTTTTGCAATATGCAGTTTATCCAAACTTGCAGACATTAATATATAGGTTCCCAATCATTTGGGGGTATACTAATGCTCCATTGGATGTTGGAGTTTGTTTTTATCTTTTTGTATATGTCGAATTGTATTAAACACAATAAATTTGGTCTTGTGTGTGCCCATAAAGTCCTTCCTGATCCATATGGGGTCATCCCATAACATTGTTTTCCACTATTATAGGACGGTGGCACGCCTTAAAATGCTGTTTTTTTCTCACATACTTATCTTTATACTTGTCCCCTGACAGTGATTTTTAACATACAAAAGCCATTGGATTGGATCAACATGATAGTCAGGGACCTGTCATATTTAGAAGAAGAGATTATCAATGGGTGCCTACATATTTCTTTCAACACAGGATTTCTTCAAAACATATAAAAAAAACTATATACAGTATGCATTCAAACATAAAGCCTTATCATCCTCCCCCCAAAGAAACTCTATAATATGTTATGCAACTATCATGTGGATGAAGTCAAACCATCACTTGCTGTGCTGTAAATATATAACAGTCAATAATTGTTGAAAAGTATACATCTTTATTTTAAGACATAAAAAAAGATATCAACTTTAAAACCACCAACATAAAGTCAATATATGCATAGCTGGACAAATTGAAAGGATGTTACAGTATGTGGTACATAATCATCTTCTATCCACAGAAGATATGCATGCCGGATCAACGTGTTTCGTTATCAATGCTTCGTCAGAATCCATGCCAGCAGTAGGGAACAGCAAAGCTGCATATGTTAAAATTGAAGTAAATTAGAATGCAACATAATCACATCTTAACAGAAAACATCAATACAAAACTAGAATTAGAAAATAATGGGGGGGGCATTGAAGAGAAAAAAGGAGGAAAATTTCAAACAGTTATGGTAAAATATATTTCCTGGTGGGGTCATGGGGGAACTTTCAAAGGAAGGCCAATAGCAACAGCAAACCTATACATGGAATAACATAATGCTAGGGGAAACTCCCAAAACCAAAGCAAATTACAAAGCCTACCCAAAATATTTACTGCAAAGTAAAGCAATCTGCAAAGTCCTTGTATATTTCAATGTACACAAACCCTTGTCTTCACAAACTTGACATAATAACCTGGAATTTGGTGCTAAGCATATCTCTTTAAAATCTTTATTACCTGCACTGCACAGTTGTCATTTTGAAGTATTATTACATAATGAAATACACTTTATATAGCATGAAGGGAAGTAGAATAGGTCTCCCGGAATGTGCTATCAAATTTTTCAATTAAAGCCTGCATGATCTTCATTTATTTAATTTACAGCTTCATTGTTATTAAATTAGTGACAGTAGAAACTTATGAAATGAACAGACTTTTCATTTTAAAACAATATAGCTCTACTTGATAGTAAAAGTGCCTCAATAATGAGGCTGCAGCTCTGGAATTTGCGGTCTAAAGTACCATAATTGTATCTACAGGGTGGGCCATTTATATGGATACACCTTAATAAAATGGGAATGGTTGGTGATATTAACTTCCTGTTTGTGGCACATTAGTATATGTGGGGGGGGGAAACTTTTCAAGATGGGTGGTGACCATGGCGGCCATTTTGAAGTCGGCCATTTTGAATCCAACTTTTGTTTTTTCAATAGGAAGAGGGTATTGTGGCACATCAAACTTATTGGGAATTTCACAAGAAAAACAATGGTGTGCTTGGTTTTAACATAACTTTATTCTTTCATGAGTTATTTACAAGTTTCTGACCACTTATAAAATGTGTTCAATGTGCTGCCCATTGTGTTGGATTGTCAATGCAACCCTCTTCTCCCACTCTTCACACACTGATAGCAACACCACAGGAGAAATGCTAGCACAGGCTTCCAGTATCCGTAGTTTCAGGTGCTGCACATCTCGTATCAACCAAATATCCTGAAACAACACATGATACAAATGTTATAAACTGAGTTGTGGTTTAGTGAGTAAAATAAGTATTTGATCCCCAAGCAAAATATGACTTAGTACTTGGTGGAGAAACCCTTGTTGGCAAGCACAAAGGCAAGACGTTTCTTGTAGTTGGTGCACACATCTCAGGAGAGATTCTGGTCCACTCTTCCTTACAGATCTTCTCTAAATCCTTAAGATTTCTTGGCTGTTGCTTGCCAACTTTCAGCTCCCTCTATAAATGTTCTATAGGATTAAGGTCTGGAGATTGGCTAGGCCACTGCATGACCTTAATGTGCTTCTTCTTGAGCCACTCCTTTGTTCCCTTGGAGGTATTTTTTGGGCCATTGTCATGCTGGAAGACCCATCCATGATCCATCTTCATTGTTCTGGCTGAGGATGAATGTTTTCATCCTAGATTTTACAATACATGGCCCTGTCCATTGGCCCCTCAATGTGGCAAAGTTGGCCTGTACCTTTATCAGAGGAACAGCCCCAACGAGTAATGTTTCTACCTTTGTGCTGGACTGTAGGGATGGTGTTCTTAGGGTCATAGTCAGCATATTTCTTCCTCCAAACACTGCGAGTCGAGTTAATGCCAAAGAGCTCAATTTTGGTCTCATTTGACCACAGGACTTTCTCCCAATCCTTCTCTGAATCATTTAGATGTTCATTGGCAAACTTCAGATAGGCTTGAACATGTGCCTTCTTGAGGAGGGGGGCCTTGCAGTTGCTGCAGGATTTCAATCCATGGCGGCATATTGTGTTACCAATAGTTTGTTTGATGACTGTGGTCCCAACTGCCTTGAGATTATTCACAAGCTCCTTCTGTGTAGTTCTGGGCTGATCCCTCAGTTTTCTCAAGTGATGGTGTCTTTGCAATGCCCCCCTTCCCCGACCCACTGATACTCACCTTGACTTCTCTCCCCTGCCCCCCCCCCTTTGAAGCTGACACTAAAAGCCCCAGTGTTGGCTGGTGTCAGATGCTAAGGGGGAATGGCGATGTTACCCCCTTGGTAGGTTGCTGGACCCAAGCACTCATCCACTGATACTCAGCTTGCCAGTGTTCCCCCGCCTTTGCTTCTCTGTCTCTCCTCCCATGTGACAGAGCTCTGGTCAAGAATCCAATCAAGGGAGTAATCAGGGAAGCTTCTGATGCCAGCCAGCACTGTGTTAGAGGAAAGAGTGGTGGATAAGCGCTGGAAAAATGTATTTTGGTGGGTCAAGGGAGCCGCTTTGCATAGACATTGTTCTTTTTCTATTTCATAAGTCTGGGCAAGGTGACAGTATCTCTTTTAACTAACTTAGCTGTAAATGTTATTTAGGAAATTGGTGTTGGAAGTTAATGCTACCTGATTACCAGAGACATTTTTTTTTTCTACAGAGGAAGATGTGTCAAATGTGCAAATCATGTGTGCCTGGTGCCAGAAAGTGGGGATTAAGCGGTACTCCCTCAGTATGGGGAGTGAGGTGAAAAGCTTCTGCAGTGAGAAGTGCTTTGCAGCATGCAGAAGAGCATACTTCAAGAGAAATAAGGTAAGACAATGGTAGAAACATACATTGCTATAAACTTTTGCTGATATAAGTATTTCTGTCACTGCAGTGGGTGTTAAGAGAAAAGCTGTTAAAACTTGTTTACAAATTTGTTCTGTGGTCAGTTTGTTTTCCCTTGTTTTTTTTTTTTTTTAATGAAGCAAGTGTTTTAACTTTATGCCTTATATACCTATAGGGTGTTCTGTGCTCTCTTCTGCCTTCATTTATCAGGCATGGTGCCTACTAATGGTGCTCTAGGTAGTATAAGCTGTCTGCTGGGTGACTGGTCTAATCAGTGAGCCCCCCCCCCCCCTTAGCCCTCCAGGGTGTGCCTACATGATGAAGGGTGTCCTGCAGTCTCCTCCTCCTGCCACAGTTGGACACTAAAGATTTGGAAACTATGTAAAGCCAGGTGATGATATCAGATGGACATCAAAGTAGTTTATGAGAAGAAAGGGATGACAAGGATGCCTTGAATAATGAGAATGAACTCTTGCCCAGAGATGGATTTTAATAACTTAGGGCTCGTTTACACTTGCTTTGGCTTCAACGCACATTAAAGCCCCTACTGCTTCAACAGGCTTTTATGATGTGTTTTTGAGGCTTCAGTGGTGCTTCCATGAGGATCTTTTGAAGCTTTGTTGAAGCTTTGCCAATGCCCTGTGTGTTTGTTGATATCTCACACCTGCAATTTCTCCAAAACAAAGCAAAGCTAAAGCTGAATTAAAGCCTCTGAAAAGCCGCATGTGCGAGCTTCAAACAAGCTTTGTCATAGACTTCTATGGAGGCGTTGAAGAGGCTTTGAAGCCTGGCTAAAGCTATATGGGGTTTGACTGCTATTCATATAATTCTATCTGCCTAATATTACTGCGAATTACTGGATTATTTGTATTTGTAACCGCTCGTTGAGCGACTCTTACTTGTATGCTACCTATGCTCTTGTTTGATTTTGAAAACAATAAAAACTTTTCTGTTAAAAAAAAAGCTATATGGGGTATAATGTGACGCAAAGCTGAAGCACAGCTAAGCCAACGCAAGGTGTAAACAGGACTGTAAGCCAACCATTTTATTTAGTGACAGGAGCTTTGACTGGTGTTAAGGGAGCTTTAACAAAGCGTGTCTGATGCCCTGTTTTGAAGCAAGTGTAAACGAGCCCTTAGGGCTCGTTTATACTTGCTTCGGCTTCAACACACATTAACGACTAGTTTACACTTGCTTCAAAAAAAAGGCATTTGGACACGCTTTGAGAGCGATAGTCAAAGCTCCTGTCACTAAATAAAATGGTTAGCTTACAGTCCTGTTCACACTTACTTTTGCTTTGCTTTGCTTTGGCTTTGCTTCAAAAAATATACCCCATGTAGCTTTAGTTGTGCTTCAAAGTCTCTTCAAAGCCTCCATAGAAGTCAATGGCAAAGCTTGCTTGAAGCCCCACCAAAGCCTCATTGAAGCCCAACAAAGCCCCACCAAAGCCTCATCAAAGCTCCACCAAAGCCTCATTGAAGCCCCTCCAAAGCCTCATCGTAGTCCCACCCAGGGCTGCTGTTAGAAATCATGGGGCCCCGTACAGCCTACCTGACAGGGCCCCCTTCCCCCCCAAAAAAATATAAAATTCAATTTTTGCTAAAATGCGATGGTTGCAATGTTGTTTTGCAGCCATGGCAGAAATTATACTCTTGCTACAGCCACCCCGTGACACCTGTTTTTTGTTATACCTTTTTTTAATTGCTGAATGGTAATTTTACTTTGTGAGACCATATTGTAACTGTGAGCCAAGTGTTTGGCTTGCAGTTGCAGAGCAGCCCCATTGAACTCATTAGGGAGTTTGATAGGGGGTGCTGCCTGTCAATCTCTGCAGCCTGTGTTAAAAATGTGGCAGCTGTGTTGTAAACAATTGCAGCCACAGCATGTATACAGCTCTGTCTGACTATTGTTAGGATTTGGGTGCGCAGCCAGGGATGGCGGTAAATCCATGGTTCAGCTGCCCATGTGAAAGAGTCCTTAGGCTGCATTCACACTTTGCATTGTTTTAAAGTGGTTGTCAAGTCAGTTAAAAAAAACACCTGCAAGAGAAATGCATAATGAGCTAGTATGCATCGCATACTAGCTCATTATGAAATGCTTACCTTAGTTAGACGCTGTAGCAGCGATCCCCGAGCACCGATGTGACTGGCGACATGCCGTGTCTGTCGTCTTCCGGGATCCTGGGCTCCGACTAATCACAGCCTGGACTCCAGCGCTGTGATTTGCAGGAGCCGCGCTGACGTCTATCGCACTCATGTGCATGGGAGCCGCCATTTACAGCACACTTTGTGAAGAAACGGCCCAGTCGGGCTATTTCTCAATGCGCATGTGCCGATGAGGTTGGCACATGCACATACAGGGAATATCTCCTAAATGGTGCAAGTTTAGGAGATATTCCCAGGACCTAAAGGTAATCTTGAATATAGGCTTAGCTGTAGTTTAAATTACTTGTCATGACTTGACAACTACTTTAACATGTGACAAAGTGCACAGGAAATGCATGCTTTGCAGTATATTTTATAAATGCACTGCAAACTTGCATAGTGCTTGTGGTGCCATTAATTGTTAATGGTACCCCAAAACCACTTTGCTGACTTGCGTTTTGTCATGTGGAATACTTGTGAAGCTGCACCCCTGAAAAGAGCATCCTATGGTGCATTTGTCAAACGTAGGGCAGTCCATTCAAGTGAATGGGCTACCCTCTGTGTGAAAAAAAATGATGAGCAGGAACATGCGTCCCCGCTATGCTAAGTGTGAATGGGGGCCTCAGGGGTAGCATATAGAAATGGTTGGTGCATAAATCTGTCAGGGGGAGGAAGGGGTATATTCACTGGCCCCAGCTCCAACAATGCAGTGGTAGCCAGTGTCTAGCTGTAGTTCTAGGCTGGCTCCTGGCACATTCTCCCCCTTTCTGAATGTTGAACTTTCTGCTGCTTCATTCTCCCCCCACTTACCCCCTTCCAACAGAAGCACTACAACAACTAGCATTGCAGCCAGCACTGCAAGTTACAGTGCACACAGAGCACAGTGTGGGGTTTGGCAGAGCTCAGGACTCAGGGAGGAACAGGCAGAGAACTTCTTACCTCCAACTTTCCTTCCTCCTTGCAAGAGATAACACTGCCGTGTCGATCACAGGGGGAGGGGAGGGGGAGTTCCAGGACCTGGCAGTGGAAATAACAAAGGCAGAGAGAGACTCTTCAGCTGTCCCTGCTGCTCCAAATTCGGAACACAGCCCGAGAACAAAGGCAGCATGGGACAGCTTTCTAATAAATTAACTGTGGGTAAGTTTGTATCATTGATCCCCTGCACAGCAGCCAAGGGAAAAATCCAGCAGCACTGTAGGGGACCCAGAAGGCAGTACAGTCGGCTTTCCTCTCCTGCAGGTGGCCGGGCTCCCTTCTGGACTGGGGCCCCCTACAGGAGGGCCGGCTGTACTGCCTTATCAGCGGCCCTGGCCCCACCAAAGCCTCATTGAAGCCCCACCGAAGCACCAAGCAAAAGCAGGTGTAAACAGGACTGTAAGCTAACCATTTTATTTAGTGACAGGAACTTTGACTGGTGTTCAGAGAGCTTTAACAAAGCCTGTCCGAAGCCTTGTTTTGAAGCAAGTGTAAACTAGCCCTTATGGTTTCATATATGCAGTGGTTCAGATACAAAGAACAGAGACTGTTACAACACACCCTACAGTTATGACAACATGATTACACTAGCCACAAACCACAGCTGGTCCAAATCAAAATGTCAATTGATCATAATGAGCATCTGATATTAATCAGAATGTACTGTAACTATAAATTCCTAACCCTTTCATTTTGTTTTTCTGGATTTAGGATTTGTACAGTTACAAACTGTAAACTTAACTGTATAATTAAGCATAAAGTAGATATATGACATTTATAAAGCATAAAGAAAAAACAAATAAAAGGTGAACTAACATTGCACACCCTGCCTACCCTTTGGTCCTCGCTGTACTTACCTTTGTGCTTAAGCTGTCAGTGTCCATGCACTCTGTGTAGTAGTTCAGGGATCTGAAATCCCTGCTCTACTCCCCCATCTTTCTGCAGGGCTTTGGGGATGTTTCAGATTCCTGATTGGTCAGCGCTGGCACAAATCATTACATTACATAGAGAATTTTTTCCTTGTTGCACACACATACTAAAATGCTAATCTTTTACTTGAAAATGCACTTCAGACATTTTTAAGTTTTTTTTCTGAAAGTAGAAACCCTGTAGACTAAACAAGTGGCAGTTGCAAGTTTTTTATATCATACAATATTTGCGCTATTTTACAAAATTTTCAGTAGAAGATACAATCAAATTAATTTTAGTGCCCACAAACACAATATAATACCTCATTTCTAAAAAATATAAAAGATGAGGTTGCGTCAAATAAAGAACTATAATATAATTTTGTCAAGCCTCAGATTTGCGTGTGCGTATAATGGTGAAAAGTTATGGTACTCAAAATTGTCTAGAAGTGATGCTTTAAAAACCTTTAAAGGTCATCAATTTAGAGTTAAAGCTGTTCTAAAGCCTTAAGGTTTTTCACCCTTCTGTGCTGCAGCTCCCCCTCAGCCCCCCCCCCTTCTCTTACCTGAGCCCGATCCTAACCCGCCGCTGTCTCACTCCTCAGTGGGCTGATTGATAGGGCTGCTGTCAATCAAATGCCGTGACACGGTAGTGGGGGGTGGGGCTGAGTACCGCTGTCTGTGTCAATGCACACAGCAGTGGGGCTGGGGAATGAGCATGCATGGGTGCCCCCAAGGAAAGCGGCTTTCCATAGGGGCACCCGCTGCAGAGGAGAGACCTGGAGCGCTCGTTCGGCAACCTAGAAGAAGAGAATCAGGGCTGCTCTGTGCAAAAGCAATGCATAGAGCAGGTAAGTATAGACATGTTTGTTATTTTAAGGTTTAATATCACTTTAACAGTGAATGATAGCCTTAAATTATTGCTCTCACTCCAATTTGTGAGACAGTGCCTAACATATGGGGTTATTTAATTATCTCAGAAAATGCCCCCAACTGGATAAAAAATAACAGGTACGCGCAGATTTAAAATTGCGTTTAATACAATAAAATAAAAAAAAATGCAATATTAAAAATACACTACCTATAATGATATCCTTTATAACTTTATGTATTTAGTGGTGTTCTGCAATGAGCCACCTAAATTATAGTTAAACCACTGACATCTGTGGTTATACCTAATGTGTAGCATACTTGGGATTTTTATGTACATCTAGTCTCCTAACTGTGCATACTGTATGTCTGCATTATGTCAGCTGGGTAATGTTGTTTATATGGATTTGTTCATGTATTTAAATTGTCCTTTATTATTTTACTATATTTTGCTTATTTTATTGTTTTTACTTTTTTAATATAAATGTATTACTAATACAAAGGGGCTTACAAGCCCCCAGTGTGTCATTTAAATAGTGGAAGTAGACCCCTGATGTATTTCCCTTGTGCTGTACATAGAGTTTTGCTCAGAGTCCCAAATCTTCTTCTCCTCTGGCACTCAGTGCCACACTGACCTTGCTCAGGACCAAGCATTTGTATGTACAAGTAGTGACAACTTTTTTTTTTGTTTATTTTTCAAGAGCTGTTAGAGGTGCAAGATTTATGGGGTTAAATCATCTGAGGGTCCTAAGTCATGAAATTCCTTTTTAATTTAGTGCAAAGATTGAAATTGAGGACCACTTATGACTGACTCACTGGTGGTCCTGGTCTGCCTTTGCAGTCCTGTTACCATTTTGATATCTCTGCTGGCCAGGTCCTCTAGGTATGTATGGCTTGGCATTTAACACAGGGGGTTTAGTAAGATAATACTACCCATTTGCTTGTAAGACACGGCTAGTATGTGGAGGCTGTGCATGACATAAAAGGCACAGAATATTTCATGGAGTGGCAATATTTGTTGGAAGTCTTAACAGCACTGATTTGTTAAATTCAGAGGCATCCAGTTCACTATTGCTGACTTCAACCAAAACAACTGTACTCCAGTGCTGGCATAGCTTCAACTAGCATTTACACTCACCGGTCACTTTATTAGGTACACCTGTTTAATTGCTGGGGAAGAAAGAGGACTTGAGTTACATTGAACATGGCATGCTTGTTGGTGCCAGATGAGCTGATCTGAGTATTTCAAAAACTGCTCATCTACTGGGATTTTCACACACAATCATCTCTAGGGTTTACAGAAAATGGGAATGAGAAAATATCCAGTGAGTGGCAGTTGTGTCGTCGAAAACGCCTTTTTGATGCCAGAGGTCAGAGGAGAATGGGCAGACTGGTTCGAGATTATAGAAAGGCAACAATAACTCAAATAACCACTCATTACAACCAAGGTATGCAGAATACCAACTCTGAATGCACAACACATCGACCCTTGAAGCAGATTTGCTACAGCAGCAGAAGACCACACTGGGTGCCACTCCTGACAGCTAAAAACAGGAAACTGAGGCTACAGTTCACACAGGCTCACCAAAATTGGACAATAGAAGATTGGAAAAACTTTGCCTGGTCTGATGAGTCTCGATTTCAGCTGCAACATTCAGATGGTAGGGTCAGAATTTGGCATAAACAACATGAAAGCATGGATTCATCCTGCCTTGTATCAACGGCTCAGGCTGGGGGTGTAATGGTGTGGGGGATATTTTCTTGGCACACTTTCGGCCCCTTAGTACCAATTGAGCATTGTTTAAATGCCATGGCCTACCTGAATACTGTTGCTGACCATGTCCATCCCTTTATGACTACAGTGTACCCATCTTCTGATGGATCCTTCCAGCAGGACAATGCACCATATCACAAAGCTCAAATCATCTCACCACTGGTTTCTTGAACATGACAATGAGGTCACTGCACTCCAATGGCCTTCACAGTCACCAGATCTCATCCAATAGAGCTCCTTTGGGATGTTGTGGAACGGGAGATTCACATCATGGATGTGCAGCCGACAAGTCTGCAGCAACTGCGTGATGCTATCTTGTCACTATGGACCAAAATCTCTGAGGAATGTTTCCAACACCTTGTTGAATCTATGCCACGGAGAAAGAAGACAGTTCTGAAGACAAAAGGGGGGTCCAACCTGGTACTAGCAAGGTGTACCTAATAAAGTGGCTGGTGAGTGCATTTTTAACATGTAGTCTAGGACTTAGAGTTGAGGGTTTTGTTAACACTTGTCCCTGAGAAATTGAAGGTTAAACGTATTTCTCTGTCTGATGTTATTATATCTGACACAACATCGTTGCCTGACCTTTAGGTTACACTCAGTCAGAAAAAAGAACCAAGGAAATGTTGCTTCCATTGATGAAGTTAAAGCCTGAGGGCCTGTTAGAGATACTGAGCTGAGCACCCGGGCCCTATGGGAGAATACAGCACTGCATTCCTTGTTTGAAAATGGCAGACATCAACATTATTAAAGGGCACCTAAACTTAGTTTATAATCTGGTTTATATAAACGAGAAAATAATATTTCCAGATGTAGTTTTGTGTAAGTAAGAGTAACAAAATTGGTATTTTATGTAGTATACATCTAACAAGAAAAGAAACTACCAGGAAGAAGCATGTTTTATCATTTGTTTACTGTATATGGCAAAGTTATAATGACAATGTACTTCTTTTTTTAATGCTGGTTACAAATTTTTAAATAAATACGTATATAGCAGCAGTTAAAAAAAAAAAAAGGAACCTTGGGTATTAGTCCCTTACTAAATCAAAAACATTAACCCCACATAGTTAACCTACTACATTTTAGGTGTCTGATACAATTCTAGATGTCCAATTGTGTTTTAAGTCATATACAGCTGACTAAGATAAAAGATGTCACTATCTGGCTGGAATGAATGCTCATCTTTAAAATGAACATTTTTTGTTGTGAACAAGTGTGGTTTTGTCTCCAGAGCTGCTGATAAAGAAATGTTCCCAACACCTAAAGGTCCCCAATCCCCTATCTACTCGTACCTACCTCACTTGTACCATTAGGCCCCTTTCACACTGAGCGGATCCGCTCAGAGGGGTCCGCCAGCTCAGCAGGAGATCACTCCGTTGACAGCTCCGTCTCTGCTCACTGTGCAGGGATGGACCTGTCAGCTCCCCGCTCTCCTCTATGGGGAGATCGGATGGAAATGGATCCACCTCTCCGTTTTCATCTGATCCCATCAAATCCGATCCGCTAGACGGATGAGTGAACATATCACTCATACGTCTATTTTGAGCGGATCGTGTCGAATCGGATGTCAGCGGACACATCTCCGCTGACATCTGACTGCCCATAGAGGTCTATGGGTGGCCCGCTCGAATCCGTATGAAAAACTGACAGACGGATCCGAGTGGGCCGATCGTGTGAAAGGGGCCGAGTGAAATATATACTAGATATATAGATAGGGTGATCTATATACAGTCAGTTAGTGCAGGCAGTGCAAGAATATATATATACCTTCCTAGTGTATATACAGTATCTCACAAAAGTGAGTACACCCCTCACGTTTTAGTAAATATTTTATCATAACTTTTCATGTGACAACACTGAAGAAATTAAACTTTGCTACAATGTAAAGTAGTGAGTGTACAGCTTGTATAACAGTGTAAATTTGCTGTCCCCTCAAAAGAACTCAACACACAGCCATTAATGTCTAAACCGCTGGCAACAAAATTCAGTACACCCCTAAGTGAAAATGTCCAAATTGGGCCCAATTAGCCATTTTACCTCCCCGGTGTCATGGGACTCATTAGTGTTACAAGGTCTCAGGTGTGAATGAGGAGCAGATACATAGATAGATAGATACATAGATACATTAGATACATAGATACATAGATAGATAGATTCTTTAAAACATAATTAAAGCAGTAGTAAACCGTGGCAGTTAAAAAAAAATACCTGTAAGGCAATTGCATAATGTGCTAGTAGCATACTAGCACATTATGAAATACTTCTCTTAAAACAACATCCTCCAGTGGTGCGCTGTCACCACTGAGGGGGCTTCCATCTTCCCCCGGTCTTTCTGTTTGAGTGGCCGGAGCCACAATGACGTCACTCACACGCCCTTGGCTTTGGCACAAAGCTCTGTATGTCCGGCACTGTATGCCAGACTTTCAGAACACATGCGATGGTGAAGTCAACAGCTGCATCCAGGGTGATTATCTGCTAAATGGTGCACATTTAGGAGATATTCATTTTACCTACAGGTAAGCCTTATTATAGGCTTACCTGTAGGTGAAAATCACAAAGCAGATTTTACTTCCACTTTAAAAAAGACTTTAGCACAGCATGCTTTTGTACTTTTCACTGTGAATAAATATTCATTTTGAAATCTTTATAGTATGCACTTAGCAGGATCATTAACTAGAGTAATTCTACCATTCACACACTTTATTCTAAAAAGCAGTCTGGCCTCATTAATGTGTGAACAATTACTCAGACATATACCTGAAGCCCTCTGCACTGGAATTAATGTTAAGCTCTCCAGCTAAATTGACTTTATGTCTAGTTTGTTTCTAATCAGAGAACAAAGTAACATTAATTCTACAGCGCCATGCTCACTTACGTTCATTACTGTTGTTTACAATCACTAAAGGCTTCTTATTTACAAGAATAATGTTTATCTTCAGACTGAATCATCTTGAATTGCTATTTTTCATCTTTAAAATGCTAAATTGACTGCATAATGTGGAAACAGGACTATGATACAGAGTTTTCAAATATCAGTGATAAAAAGGCACAGTGAACCTATTGTTCACATTGCTTTGCATGGAAGGGGTAGCACAGTAACATTTACAAATATTTACAGTATGTAAAAGCTTCAATATCTGTGCAGTAATATTTCACATTAATATTTGGTGCTGTTTCATTCTGTCATGACATTTTTTGGTTAAGGAATGACTGAATACAGTTTGCTTTAATTGGATTATTAAAAATGATTTAAACGTGAATAATAAACGCCTCCAGTCAACATAATCAGCAGATGATGATTAGAAGAGGCAAGGATCTGGATTTTAGCCAACAGGAGGTTTTGAATATAAGGAAAAGGTGAATTACACTTTTTTTTTAATTTTGACACAAATTACCTTCCAAATTTAGTACAAATTTTGCATCAGGAGGACCTTGGTTGATGTATATAAAAATATGTATAATAAAATGTGAGAATTTGTATTCCGAAAAGGCAGATTTTTGTGTTTTAATAAGCCTCCTAACATACAAATTACTTATATTTTATTTAGGGAGTGGTACTGTCTGCCTGTCTGTATTAAGGGAACACGTCACACAATATGCCTTCTTCATTTTCTGCATCAGAATGCTGTCCCAATTCTGGCATCAGCAATGAAAGCTAACCGTAAATTAAACTCCTCACACCCCAGGACCCAAACTAATGCATACATGAATCAAGGACAGTCCTTCCAAGCCTGCATGCTAACAGTGGCTCTATGCCAGTGCTTCACTCTCCTAATTGCCACAAGTTCATGAACAACTACAATCCATTTTTATTAAGAAGTTGACCTGACAAAGCTCAACAGAGCAAATCAGCATGATGTTAAAATGGTCTTCCTCATCTTATTTTAATGGCTAATGCGTGTATACTCGAGCAAAGTATCCTCCCCACAAGCCTAGGTGATAACTCATGTAGAAAAATATAATTAAAGAATTAGAAATGCTGAGAACGTAGAGCATATAGGATAGTTATGAGTAGAGATGGAAAGGCCTGGAAAGAAAAAAAAATGGAAAGATTGGGGGGGGAAAAACAGTTTTTTTCAAAGTTGTTTTTTCCCCAGAAAACTTGGAAAAAACAAAGTGTGGAATATGTTCTGTTACAATGATAAATAATATATCAATGACATGGTACTCAAACTTAAAGACCAAAATGATTTCTGAGTCTTAAATTATTGCAAATTCTCTCAGCTGAAGACAAAAAAAATACTGGAATACAGTTCAAGTAACACTGTACTTCTCAATGCAGCTCTCAAATTAAAGAAATATGCATTTCTGCCACTAGGGGCCCTGCAGGGGAAAGGCTCCAGTTTAGTTTGCACGTGGGCTTCATCTTGTACCTCCTAAGGTTGGGTGATTGTTGTGATAGAGTCAATGATATTTTCTGACCTCTCAGGCCTTGATTGACAGGTAAGAGGGTAAATTTGTCTGACAAATTAGTTTATCTTTATAACCTTTAAATGATTCCTATTAATGTTCTCCACCATCACAGCATAATGTTTCCTTATAGTCTGGTCAGTAATTTTTTTTTCTTTTCCTCCTCTAAGTAAAATGGTAAGCCCAACATCTAGAGTTTGGAAACACTTCCACAGTGCATTTTCTGCTGAGAGCAAAGCTAAAATTTGCAAATATTTTGAGAAGAAATATTATTTTCCAAATGCTATAAGGATGACAAAACACATCTTTACATGCCAGCGGTGCCCTAAAGAGGTTAAAAAATAATCTACAGAATGAAATGAGGTTTGAAGGGGTGGGGGGGGGGGGGTCAGCCTGTCAGTGCTCAGACCATACGCCGCACACTGCATCAAATTGGTCTGCATGGCTGTCATACCAGAAGGAAGCCTCTTCTAAAGATGATGCACAAGAAGGCTTGCAAACAGTTGGCTGAAGACCAGCAGACTAAGGGCATGAATTACTGGAACCATGTCCTGTGGTCTGATGAGACCAAGATAAATTTATTTGGTTCAGGTGGTGGCAAGCGTGTGTGGCAGCAACCAGATGAGGAGTACAAAGACAAGTGCGTCTTGAATACAGTCAAGCATGGTGGTGGGAGTGTCGTGGTTTGGGGCTGCATGAGTGCAGCCAGACTGGGGAGCTAGAGTTCATTTAGGGAACCATGAATACCAACATGTACTGTAACATACTGAAGCAGAGCATGATCCTCTCCCTTCGGAGACTGGTCCGCAGGGCAGTATTCCAACATGATAACCACCCCAAACATACCTCCAAGATGACTACTGCCTTGCTAAAGAAGCTGAGGGTAAAGGTAATGGAATGGCCAAGCATGTCTCCAGACCTAAACCCTATTGAGCATCTGTTGGGCATCCTCAAACGGAAGGTGGAGGAGCGCAATGTCTCTAACATCCACCAGCTCTGTTATGTCATCATGGAGGAGTGGAAGAGGACTCCAGTGGCAAGCTGTGAAGGTCTGGTGAACTCCATGCCCAAGAGGGTTAAGGCAGCGATGGAAAATAATGGTGGCCACACAAAATATTGACACTTTGAGCCCAATTTGGACATTTTTACTTAGGGGTATACTAACTTTTGTTGCCAGTGGTTTAGACATTAATGGCTGTGTGTTGAGGTTTTTTGAGGGGAGAGCAATTTTGCACTGTTATACAAGCTGTACACTCACTACTTTACATTGTAGCAAAGTGTAATTTCAGTGCTGTCACATGAAAATATATAATACATTATTTACAAAAATGTGGGGGGGGGGGGGTGTACTTTTTTGAGATACTTTATATGACGTGGGGTTCCCCCAAAAATCCAAACCAGGCCCTTATTAAAGGGGGCTTCTATATTCTGATAAGCCCCCACCCGCAGACCCCCACAACCAGCAACAAGGGTTGTGGGGATGAGGCCCTTCTTCCCATCAACATGTGGACAAGGTGCTTTGAGGGGGACCTCAAAGCATCCTCCCCATGTTGAGGGCATGTGGCCTGGTATGGTTTGGAGGGTGGGCACTTGCTCATCCCCACCCCCTCCTGCCATGCCAGGGCTGCGTGCTCAGATAAGGGTCTGGTTTGGATTTTGGGGGGACCCCCACGCCATTTTTTAAAAAATTTGGCGTGGGGTTCCCTTTAAAATCTATACCATACCTGAAGGGCCTAGTTTGGATTTTGGGGGGACTCCCACATAATTTTAAAAAAAAATTTGGCATGGGGTTCCCCCTTAAAATCCATACCAGACCTGAAGGGCCTGGTACGGACTTTGGGGGGGACCCCTACGCAGTTTTTTTTATTTTGGGCGGAGTTCCCCTTTAAATCCATACCAGACCTGAAGGGCCTGGTATAGAGTGGGGTGGGGGGTAATGCAATGCTTTTTCAGTGATTTTATCTATATTGCCGGGAATCGGCAATACATTACAGCCGCAAATAAATGACAATTTTTTCTTTGGAAATGTAATTTTGCTCTGACACTGTTATAAACATCACAGAGGTGCGCCCTTTTACAGGTACACCAAGGGGACCC
>BLSH010166948.1:2113829-2151331 GCA_018402905.1 Glandirana rugosa | reverse complement strand
CCCCCCCCCCCCCCCCCCGGCACGATATTTAAAGGAATATTTCATTTTTTATTGTTTCACTTTAAGCATTATTAAAATCACTTCTGAAAAAACTATCCATTTAAAAACTTTTTTTTGCATTGATACATGTCCCCTAGGACAGGACCCAGGTCTCCATACACTTTTTTAGGGCAATAACTTGCTTATAAGCCTTTAAAATTAGCACTTTTGATTTTTCATGTTCGAGTCCCTTTGATTTTAATGGCGTTCGTGTGTTCGCACAAATTTCTAGCCTGTTCGCAAGTTCTGGGGGTTGTGCGGCCCATTCCTATTATAATCATGTTATTCCAATGAAATCTAGCTGGTCCTTTCACTGATCAGGGTGGACTTGTCTTTTCTTGGCAGCTGCAGCTGTTTTCGAGTGTTCTACACTTCCATTGTTTGCTGTATCAGTAAAACTGTTATTTTATTTTACATTCACAGAAGGTTCAACAAGGATTTAGATTTTTGACTGTTAAAGACAACAGTTGAGGACCTGAATTATACTGTACCTGCCTGATGCAGAATGTGCTGTTTATTTATATCCCAGTTATACCACTCTGCTCCTTCTCATTTTTCAAACAAGGGTGAAATCACATCTCCTGCTAATGCATGTTCTGGTCTGTGAGGCCCAACAACAATTTAGGATCAAGTTGCAAGCATATCTACAACTGCTGCTGTCTTGGACATTGTGGTCAGTTTAGCTGGAAAAATGAACAACAAAATATTATTTCGAAAGTTTACAAAAGTGGCATATCGTGTCATGATTATTAAAGAAGAAGTATGACTAAAGCTTTTTGGCCCTGCTTCTTCTGTGGGTCACAGGACTGAGCTTAGTTCTACACTCCTGTGACCCAGTTTCAGCTGATAGTAAGCTAAAATTTGCTGTTGGCTGATGTCATTGAGCCAATCCAGGCTCTGCAGGGATCCTGACAATAATGTCAGGACCTGCCCACATGCCTAACAGCAGCTGGCTTAGCCTCTCAGTGCGCTGCTGAGTACCTGAGCCAGCCATTCCCCCCATCTTCACAGCCCGGAGCTCCACTGAGCATTGGTGCGGCAATCACCATCTCTCTGCTCACTGAAGACTGAGAACTGAGCAATAAGTGGTCTTTTATCGTTCAGTTCTCGGTGTGGAGCTGACAGGGGACAGCAAAATCCAATCGATGCTGCATCTACATAGGTGAGATATGTATTTGGTTTTTTTTAGAAGACATCTTTCTGTATACATAGCATACACATTTTAAAGGAATAATAAAGACAAAATCCAGACTACTCTGTAGGAGGATAACACTCCTGAACCAATATATCTGGCTACATTTCCCCCGTGGCAGGGTTCTGTCCAAATATAACTAAAGTTAAGAATACCACGCTACCTATAAATATAAACCGCAGCTGCCAGCACGACAATCAACCAAATTGGAAAATAATATTGCAAACAGAGAGTGTGGCGCTTGTGTGGATGTTATTATGCTCCAAAACACAAATAGTTGGTGAATGCTATTTGCAGGATAAATAAGTAGATTAAAAATGTTTATGGTACATCATTTGTCTAGAAAGTGGGTATGGAGGAACCACAGTATAGGTAGAAGAATCAAGTCCACAATAAAGTCTTTCTCATAATTGTTACAATTAATATAATGATATTTCTTCTTCAAAATGGAAATATATGTGGTCAGTGTTCCAGATAAAAGTTGATCAAAGTGATATCCAAAGTTAGTGAGTGAGTGCACTTACCGGAAGCTGGTAAGGCACCAGCGGAAATATGTGTTCTCGCAGTTCACGGTCCACGTGGTTCAGGCGAACATGGTGATTTTAAAGTGACAAGTGCTTTAAATAGTGCTCCAAAGAGTGACCATCCAAAAATAGTAAAATGGGTGCGCTTACCAGAAGATGGTAATCAACCAGCAGAAGTGATTAGAACCCCTAGGGAGTAGATGGGTGGAAATGGTTCTTTCAAAGATCCTGGATCATCTACTTCTATGTCATATTCGGGGGTGGTTGTCCAGATGGTAGGGGATGGAGATACTCAAGCGGATGGATATTAGGGGATAAAGAAAAGAGGGTGCTCCATAGCGTAATCCAGTTTTAAAAATGTATTCACAGTGCGGCTAAAAATACTTTCATTTTCCATTGCCACTAGAATCCAGGAGACAGGCTACAAAATCCTGACAAGGTGGTACAGAGTGCCTTCGGTTCTCCATCGCCTATTCCCCCAGACCACCAATCTATGTTGGCGCTGTGGCAGTGAGGAGGGCACGATGCTTCATATCTTCTGGAGTTGCCCTAAGCTGCAACATTTTTGGCAGGGGGTGATTCTCATTATCAAACACCTGACGAGTGTAGACCTCGAGGGCAAGCCGGCGGCCTGTCTTCTCCATCTTTCCGAACGCCCGATTAAAAAATACAAAACCTCACTCACCATACAACTCCTGAATGCGGCCAAGGCCTGCGTCCCCCTCTGCTGGAAATCTGAGCACCCTCCCTCCTTGGCGCTGTGGTTCTCCAAAGTTAACGAGCTAAGAGACGTGGAAGACCTCACTGCTACTCTCCACAACAAAGAGGAGATCTTTCGAGAGACCTGGAGACCGTGGCAGCACTTTATCTTTACAGATGCCTACCTCGCAGAGATTCCACACTAGAGGCATCGCTGGGTGATGTCGTGGGGGGCCCGGGCATGGGGCGCGCGGATATCCGTTTCTCTTTTATGTTTTTGATGTTTCCTTATGTCCTCTTCAAACCTCCTGCTTCCTCGCCTTATGGGGCCCCTTCCCTTTCACATCCCCCCCTTTCTTCCCCCCCTTTTTTTTCTCCCTCTCTTCTCTCCCTTTTCCTCTTTATCTTATCAGTACTCATGGCATCGACTTTTACATCCTACCCTGGAAGTTCCCTGCAAATAGTTCTACATTTCTGGTCTACAAGGTAGTTAGTCTGCGTCCATTTTCAGTCTGATAGGCATTCCACGACTTTGCCCTGTTATCAAGCTTCGTGTCCACCTAGTTTTTTATTATAAGAATGTCAGCTCGACGTGGATAGACGTGGATGCTTTCTCCTTAGGATGACCAGCCAGACATACGACTCCTTACTCTTAACTTTATAAGTGTTCTTTCTACTTTTATCTTATTTTTTTTATATATAATACTGAGAAATGTAATTATCCTTCTTGCTATGGGTTTTGGTAAAAGCTCCGAATGACGGGATGCTCAGATTAGATTCTGTCTCCGGAACACCGTTCCAGTCTTGGCCATCAACAACCCAGTTAATGCAAGATCTATGTTTCCGCATGAAAAATTGCTCTTGCTTGTGCAGTTGCCTGTACCATGTTACCTTTTGTGATAAATAAAGAAATTACAAAAAAAAAAAAAAATACTTTCATTGTAGAAGGATAAAAAGAGCTCAAATACAAGAAATCTGAATGCAGTGAACCGGGATCTTTGAAAGAACCATTTCCACCCATCTACTCCCTAGGGGTTCTAATCACTTCTGCTGGTTGATTACCATCTTCTGGTAAGCGCACCCATTTTACTATTTTCGGATCTTAAAAATCACCATGTTCGCCTGAACCACCTGGACCGTGAACTGTGAGATCACATATTATCCGCTGGTGCCTTACCAGCTTCCGGTAAGTGCCCTCACTCACTAACTTTGGATATCATTTTGATCACCTTTTATCTGGAACACTGACCACATATATTTCCATTTTGAAGAAGAAATATCATTATATTAATTGTAACAATTATGAGAAAGACTTTATTGTGGACTTGATTCCTCTACCTATACTGTGGTTCCTCCATACCCACTTTCTAGACAAATGATATACCATAAACATTTTTAATCTACTTATTTATCCTGCAAATAGCATTCACCAACTATTTGTGTTGTGGAGCATAATAACATCCACACAAGCGCCACACTCTCTGTTTGTAATTCTGTCCAAATATATTTTGTATTAGCATGACTACTTACAACATTGGGGGCAATCATTTTTGGTTGCTTTCTGGGCAACAACAAGCTGGGTCTCCATTTCTGAAAGGGTAGACAAGGGAGTATTCAGTGATATTGCCAGCATTGCCACAGGGTCCTCTCCACAACCTTTAAAGGGTAACTCCAGTTTTCTTGAGAAAAAACATTCCCCTCTGGGTGATCTATGCACATTACAAGGATTTTAACAAACTCTGTTGCAGATTCCTACCTTTTGTTATTCTGAAGAAATCCCTGTGTTTTTGTCTGTGTCCATGTGTAGAGTAAAGCTAATGGGAGTGGTTTCATAATTATCAATCAGCTGCTGCACCTGCAGGGCTCTAATGATGAAAATTGCAGGGTCTGCATCCCTTTAGACGTGATTTCCTATTGGGAGTATCTCACCAAAAATTGATTTTTTTGCTGCAGGGAATGCCTGATATCTGACTTGTATCTTAGTACAGACTTCTGGGAAAATTGGTGAGCCAATTACACAAGCAGGAAATTATGTTTCTGTGTGGGGCGTTCTGTACACATTCTGTATACAAAACACCTCCAGCTAGCCATTGTGCATTGCATTTTACAGAAAATTACAGAGCTGCAGATTAAAAAGGAAAGGTCATTTTTAATAACAGTCATTTACAATATGACTTGAGTCGCAATTGTATATGCGTATGTGTATTTTTTTTTATTTGCTATTTTTTCCCCCACAAAAGTGAAGTTACCCTTTAAACTAGATTGTTTAAACTAGAACGAAGCAGTGGTACCTCTGCATGTCCCTACTATATATGTGCCTTGTAATGGGCTACAAGTACAATAGGTTAAAGTAAACCTGTACTGACAAAATATGTAGGATACCATTACTGAGCTCTAAAATACCTCTTGGCTGTTATGTTGATCAAAAGATTCAATGCTTACTGAGTCACTGACGTGAAGAAATTTGTAGATAGTTTTGGCTCAGGTGACTTTTCTCTTTCTTATATGATATTCCTAACTGTATATATCATTGATATAATGCAACTTTGCAGAAACAAGTAGCAATATTGATCCAACTCACAGGAGGAATCACAGCAGTGCTTTCCAAACCTTTGGAAACCTCATGTCCACCAACAACATAGGTTTGTTCTGTATGCATGGGTGAAGTAATTAGTGTCTTAGCTATGTAATTTGTTTACCTGTGTGGATATACAGTTCCTTCAAAAAGAATTCATACCCCTTGAAATTTTTCATATCATAGACCAACACAAAGCGGCACATAATTGTGAAATGGAAGGAAAATGATAAATGGCTTTCAAATTTTTTTACAAATACATACCGGAAAAGTGTGGCGTGCATTTGTATTCAGCCCACTTTACTTTGATACCCCTAACTAAAATCAAGCGGAACCAATTGCCTTTAGAAGTCACCTAATTAGTAAATAGAGTCCACCTGTGTGTAATTTAATCTCAGTATAAATACAGCTGTTCCATGAAGCCCTCAGAGGTTTGTTAGAGAACCTTAGTGAACAAACAGCATCATGAAGGTCAAGAAACACACCAGACAGGTCAGGGTTAAAGTTGTGGAGAAGTGTGTGTGTGTGGAGTAGTTTATAAAAAAATATTCCAAGCTTTGAACATCTCACGGGGCACTGTTCAATCCATCACCCGAAAATGGAAATAGTATGGTACAACTGCAAATCTAACCTAAACTGACAGGCCACAGCTCAGATGGGAGAATCTGTCCACAGGACAACTATTAGTCGTACACTCCACAAATCTGGCCTTTATGGAAGAGTGGCAAGCAGAAAGCAATTGTCGAACGAAAGCCATGAGAAGTCCCACTTGCAGTTTGTGAGAAGCCATGTGGGGGACACAGTAAACATTTGGAAGAAGGTGCTCTGGTCAGACGAGACCAAAATTGGTCTCATCTGGTATAATTGGTCTCATTAGGGTTCTAATTATTCTGCTTGCAGAAATGTTTAACCCCTCCAGATCCGTGCTATTGCCGAAGTATGGCTCCAGCGTGGATCTGAATTTCCGGGACGACGTCCATGGACGTCGTCCCCTGTGCACGCTCCCGGCGCGCCCCTGGCGGCAGTGCGGGCGTGCCTGCGGGTCGGGCGGACTTGATGTCCGCTCGAGACCCACGATCGCCTGTAAACACAGCGGTTCTCCGTTCTGTTACAGGAGACATGACAGATCTACTGATCCCTATCACTGGGATCAGTTAGATCTGTTATGTCCCGGCCAGCCCATCCCCCACACAGTTAGAACACACCTAGGGAACACAGTTAACCCCTTCACTGCCCCCTTAGTGTTAACCCCTTCCCTGCCAATGACATTTATACAGTAATCAGTGGATATTTAAATTTCTGATCGCTGTATAAATGTCATTGGTCCCAAAAAAGTGTCAAAAATGTCCGATATGACCGCTGCAACATCGCAGTCCCGATAAAAATCGCATATCGCCGCCATTACTAGTAAAAAATAAATAAAATAAAAACGCCATAAATCAGTTCCCATAGTTTGTAGACGCGATAGAAGAATATATCTCGGCCAAAACCCGATTAATTTTTTTTTGGATTGGTATTTTAGCAAAAAGTAAGAAATATTGTTCTTTTTGGCAAAATTGTCGCTCTTTTTTTGTTTTTAGTGACGATCAGAAATGACAGAGGTGATCAAATACCACAAAAAGAAAGCTCTATTTGTGGGAAAAAAAGGATGCAAATTTTGTTTAGGTACAACGTCGCACGATCGTGCAATTGCCATTCAAAATGCGACAGCGCTGAAAGCCGAAAATTGGTCTGGGCAGGAGGGGGTTTAAGTGCCCAGCAAGCAAGTGGTTAATATGGAACATTATAGCTCACTGCTGTGTATAGAATAAATTCTGCACATTTTCTAACTATCATTACTGAGCTCTTACTGTTGGCAATATATAGCAGAGATAACACAACATGAGGATGTACAGATTTCTATGGAATTCCTCTTTAGTTGGATCTTCTTGAGTTAAACCCCTCGAGGAATACAGCATAGAAGATTGTTCTGTGGATGACCTGTGCTGCTGCAATGTGCAGTGTGACAAATGGCAAATCTGATGTGCAAAATGACTTTTCTGTGATAGAAACCAGATCAAAGAATTATTAATTGCTGATCAGTGTTTATTAATCTATTGGTTATTATTTGAGCATTTTTGCTACCTATTAGATACTGCTATGTTTCAATTTCCATGAATCAAAATCCTTATTGTATCAAAATAAAGAGTGTCTATTTCAGAGGTTTCAGATGACTATTGTATGCAAAAGCTAGTAAGTTACACTAAAACACTAATAACAGAAATGTGTAACCTGTATTCAGGCTATATCGCCCTCATAGTGTTTTGCTTAAAGCAGAAATGTATGCAGATATAAAAAAAAAACTTCAGTTATGTATTTATAAAACCATAAACACAAAAGATGTGGTCCTTAGATGTGGTGGCTGCATTAGTGTGCTTTTTTCCAGGTTTTTTTCCTCTTTATTGTCTTCTGGTGATCTTGCACATAACACACATCCTAGGGCAGTGTTCCCCAAACCTGTCCTCAAGGCCCACCAACAGGTCATGTTTTCAGGATTTCCATTATTTTGCACAGGTGATTTGATCAGTTTCACTGCCTTAGTAATTACCACAGCTGATTCATCTGAGGGAAATCCTGAAAACATGACCTGTTGGTGGGCCTTGCTGGGTTGGGGAACACTGTCCTAGGGAGACAGGGTTCATTCACCATATTTTATCTGTAGAGGAGCAGAATTGTCACCCTAGGCTTTTTCAGAGCGTGGAGTTAGAACTTTGGGCATGAGGTAGCCATGGACATGTAATGAGGTTATAATTATATAATGTTCCTAGTGTTCATGTGATTTCATTTTTTCAGCGGTCTGTGGATTCTGATTAGTGCATGTTCTCCTTAAATAGCTGCCTTATGGACTTTGTACTTAACACATGCTTGACAAAGGGGCCCTGTGTGGCCCAAATAAGTTGCACAATTGGACTGCGGACTTGGACTTCATGACAAAGATTTGTGGTTTGCTGACAACATGCTGGCGTCATGCTTCCCCTACATTTTATACTGGTTATACAGTTGGTAGTTGCTACAGCACCTCTCTCCAGGCGCTTTCCAGAACAGAGTGCAATGGAAATATAAGAAGTCAGCATAGGCTATTCTCATAATTCGAACTACAAACATCTCCTGCTCTCCATTACATAAAGAAAAGGTGGGTTTTTAGTTGACAGAAAGAAAAGGTGGGTTTTTAGTTGACAGAAGAGATTAATAGCATTGTTTGAGAATTAAGCTTAGGACACAGGAAGTTCCACTTGGAATTCAAGATTTCTGGCAGCATCAACAGGTATTTTTATGGTAGGCTGCAATATATTGTTTTTTTTGTTCTTGGAATTCTATATACTCTATATTTCTAATTAACACCTCATTCAGTATGTAGTATTGGTATGTATTTCTAAATAGTACCTTAACTACCTAGACTGCAAGAGGGCGTGGTGGCACTGTAAACTAGCCAGGCTAACCGTTTAAAAATAAGAACTTGCTTACAAGGGGGGGCTGCTCAAATATGATACCATCAGTGAACTGCTGTTATTTCTTACCTTATGCTGGGATGACTTGGTGACCCAGCTGTGTGGCTTAAGTGCAGTGGAGAAAAAAGTGGCATCGCTGAATTGGGTATGTTGTCTGCAAGGGTGCCTGTACCACAAGATCGGCCAAATATAATGACAAATAAGACAGATTACACAAGTCTTTCATATTTGAATTTTGCTGTTTTCCAGCTGTTCCACTTTAATGTCAAATAATAGTGAGGCCTTTCTGTTTGCTGGAAACTATTAAGATGTATGCTGGTTAAAGCAAGACGTTTTGATTACATAGATTGTTTCTTCTCCATATTAAATAATCATGACAAAATAAACACTAGCACGGGGATTTTATGATATCTGCTGATGTTTTTGACATTTGTTAATGGAAAACTGTCAGAATTTATAGGCTGAATGTTTTTCTCTGTTTTGCTGAATATATTTTATTAGCATTTTTGCCCATTTGCCAGTTTAACATTTCATTCAAAGTATGATCTCTTATCACTTCAATGTGAAATGAATTCTGATGTAAAAATGCATTGCAGTGTTTTGTAGGCAGTTTGATGCTTATATCACTGATCAAATTAAGGGCTGTTATGGATTTCCAATATTTTACTTATTTATATGCAGTAGTCCTGTAATATATGTATACAATAAGGTAGTAAATGTTTTAGTACAAAAGATAGTAAAAGACTCTAGTCTTTTTCTTTTTTTTTTTCTTATTGTCTGTCTTTATTTTTCTTTTATATAGAAAATGTATATTTTTGAAGACGTTATTAGAAAGTATCTCTAAATATGAAAAGTGACTTGTAAGAATGGACATTCTTTTGAGACGTACAATAAAAATTTATTAAACACTAAAAGACCTCTAGTCAGTGAACCTTTGAAGACCTGCAGTCGTGACAGTTGATGAGTTGATGTGTCTGGTGTATCTGCTGAGAAGAATGATTATTTTATATAACTCAAGGATAAACTATTGTTTAACCTCCAACCTCATGATTGCAACACATTCCCCGGAGGCTACTTTTACATACAATTTTATATCTTCTCAGTTAACAGGATATTCAAAACACAAAAACAACTTGTTTTAGTGATCCTCAAATGGGGCGCTACATAACAGTGTATTTTACACATACAGTCTAGATTATGCTTGCAAAAAAGCATCACCTAAATCTTCTGAATAAAGTCAAAACAACATGTTATTAAACATAATAAAACATAGCTTATATATGTTTAATTTCATATGTTTCATATATGTACTATTTACAAAAAGCATATGTATGCCTGATAAGGACCAACCCCCTTTCAATCTGTGCAGTTATTTGGTTCCTAGACCCTTTCAAAAGTTTTATTGCAGATTAGGTACCTTGCTGTTTTGCTATAAAACCAATATCAGCCATTGTCCAGCCTGTCTCCTTCTTGGGTACCATGGTTTTATATAAATTCCCTTTCAAACAAAGCCTGTATATGGAGTGTTGTAAAGCTTTCAAACAATCCCTTGTTGGGAAGCTGTCATTGCCATCTTGGGGACCTTTGATTGTATATGAAACTAAGGGATGTGTTACTAAAATGAGGTTAGGGATAGCTAATGTGGGAGATCAAGTTCACAAAGTAATACAGGCAGCCCCCGGGTTAGAAAGATAGGGTCTGTAGGTTTGTTCTTAAAGCGGTAGTAAACCTGCCTGCTAAAAAAAAAAAAAAAAAACCCTGCAAGACAATAGCGTAATATGTTAATATGCACCGCATACTGACATATTATGAAATACTTACCTTAGAACGAGGCCCCCGATGCCCGAGACGGTCAGCGCTAAGGACGCTGACATGTTGGCCCTCTTCTTTCTTCCGGGTACGCGGCTCCAGCGCTGTGAGTGGCCGGAGCCGCCTGACGTCACTCCCGCGTGCGGGAGCTCTACATTCTGGCAGCCAGCTCTGATTTGCCAGCCGCCTCAGCCGGATCATCAGAGCGCATGCGCCGCTAATGTCAGCAGCTGTATGCAGGGCGAATATATCTCCTAAACCATGTAGGTTTAGGAGTTATTTATTTTACCTACAGGTAAGCCTTATTATAGGCTTACCTGTAGGTAAAAACAGTAGTGGGGGGTTTACTACCGCTTTAAGTTGAATTTGTTTGTAAGTCGGAACAGGTACATTTTTTAAGTGTAGCTTCAGTCAAACTAAAAAAAATTTTAAGCTTTTTAGATAGCATAGGGAAGGGTTAACAACCCTGTAATGTTTGTTTTGCTGTCTATGTTTCTGTTCAGAAGATATTGCCTCACTTCCTGTCATAATGATAATTGGATTTTGAAAATTTTGGGTTGTTGTGTAAACAAACCTTGGTGATAAAGCATCAGTGGAGACACCTTTTCCCGATAATAACTCTTACAGGAGTGAATTTCCCTTCCTAGGGGAGAGATTTCCTTTCACTTCCTGTTGTCTACCTCCGTTTGTAAGTAGGAATCGTTTGTAAGTCGGATGTTTGTAACTAGGGGGACTGCCTGTAGTTAAACACGTCCATATTTTATCAAACTTTTTAGGGCATTTTTGGCTAGCATAGGTGCACTGATTATCACCATCATTTTCCCAAAAAATCTATTGAACCCTTCAAATCCAGAAAAGAACATGTGATTTTTTTTTTTTACAAGAACATTCTGTTTCTTTTATCTCAGCATTGTTCCCTGTTCTCACAGTTTTGTATCTGTACATTTAATGGTCAGTTTACCCAAGAGTCACAAAGTCTAGGGAGTCACCTGGTCAAGAGATTGATCAGCATATATATCCATGAATTTACTGAAGATATAAAACTCTGTTAGGAGATAAAGTAAACTGAATTGGCCCTGCGCAATTTGTCAAGTCTTTAGGAGAGAACTCACTACTGTAACTTAAAAAATGTCAACGTAAAAGTTAATATGAGAGAAATTTCCCCTTACTTCTTGACCTTGTGACAACTTTGTCACTAGAAAGGGAATTAAAGATCACCCAGACTTAAGTGGCAATAAAAACCTGACAAAGGTTCTATATGTTCATATGTCCACCTCTTCCTGTAAGCCTTGTTAGGTGCAGGGAGCGATGGCTGTCAGATAATCCTCACCTGGATGGCAACGATTAGAAGGATGTCTGGGATTATCCATTTCAGTATCTTATATCCGTAAGGGATAAACTGATTCAATTTAAAATTGTTCACCATATGCATCTAGTACCGGATAGGGTAAAGAAATTTGGGCTTACAGACTCGAATTGTTGGCATTGTTCCTCCCCACAAGCAGACTTCATTGGAGTTGTCCCACAATAGAGGACTTTCAAATGAAAGTTCTCCAATATGTCTTAATAGTGACGACTATTTTGGTACGTCTAGAGATGATAGTCTGCTTGTTGGGCCTGGTGGAACCCTTAGCCTCCTGTAAGGTCTTGAGAGTCCTTTTGAGTTTATTGCTGTATTATGCTAGAAAGCTTCATTGTTCTGAAATGGAAATCGCTTAACCCTCCTATTCAGCAATGGAAAGTTCTGGTTTCCCTGTACAGTTCTTCCTACAATAGTAGAGGTTGTCCCACCAAGTTTGACAAAATTTGGAACCCATGGTTGGAGCACCCGGACACTGTTACGAATCCGGGAGGGTGATTGTCCTCTTGAATCCTTCCCCTTATGTTCTGTGCCTATTTTCCTATCTTCTTTAATGATGTTACTCTTGCCTTTGTCCCTTTGGGAGACAGTGTAACACTACTCATTTTTTACAGCTGTTTTTTTATCCTCTACTTTTGTGGAAGCCTGGAGTTCTTTCATATTTGATCCAGTCGCCTGTGTTTAATGTATAGTTACCTCCAGTTTATATTTTCCTACAAGGCTTCTTGGCGCCTACTACTGGTAGCTGAGGCACCCAGTGTAACTTTTTTTTATGGAGCAATAACTAGAGTCCTGCTGTTTAATATATATCATTTTACTTTTGGTCCCTTCTTTTATTTTTGGTGGTGCAGGTGGTGGCTCTCACTGCTGCCCATTGTTGTAACTGTCGTACTTTTGAAATTTAAATAAAAATACGATTTATAAAAAAAAAAAAAAAAAGATATAATCCCCTATTTAATGCTTTTATACTGGTAAAATGCTCCGACAAATTGATTCTGAAATAAAAGTACAGTTATGACTCTAAAAAATGGACACTTCAATTAAACAATAGAAAATCTCTCCATCATGCTGTTATCCTCCACCCCTCCCAACAGCAGCCTCATGCCCCTTTGAGGCATGAGCTTTTCATCTTGCATTCACCTCTGTCACGATTTTCCATTAAAATGAGTGTGACAGCAAGTGCGGCTAAACTGCAGTCTGCAGTGGCAAACAATTCCTGCTACGCCCTCAAGTTATTATCAATGTAAAGAACACGTTGGAACTATATAGCAAGTACAGCAATGCTCTCCTTACCTCAGTTCCACTGACAGCAAGCATGAATTGTAGATCATGTCATATGCATTGTGATACAGAGAAAACTGCTGTGCAGTGTACAACACACATAACTAGTGTGCAGTGTGAAAAATAAAACATATTAAATCTAACTAGCATCAGCCATCCCTACCTTAATGGGGAAAATGTCACATTCATAGTCAGGTAGCCATTAATTTAGCAAAAAAGAAAAAAAAAACACCAAAAAATTAGGGCTCGGCATTAATAAACTTGGCAAAACTATAATGAACATGCAAAGTGGGCAGAAGCCATGTAGGTGGGGTGTAGCAGGAGTGGAATAACACAATGCAGCATCCCATTTCCTGTTTTTCTACCAAACAATACCAACCATTGTGAATGTTGTCCTTGCTGCAGATTCCAAAAACTAAGCCACATCCGAACCCAATACATTGCTCCATGCACGTTTACCCCCCATAAATTATTGATATAATGGAAAGCACACCCTTTGATCTTGTAACTTTTATCTTCCCTTTCAAATAATAATGTATGGGGTTGGTAGTTTAAACAGAAACTTTCAAAGACAATAGTAAGCTTCACATCTGCCAGTAGGTACCCTTCCAGAAGAGATGCCTATGGAAAATTCAGTCTTAACTATAGTTATTGCCAGTAATATTTTTACTATTGTTTTTCTAGTATTAAATAAAAGCCACCGCATTAGACAAGTAGCACAGTTTGGCATCACTATATTACAACACAGCCTTTCTGTTTTTCATTCATTTACACCTCCCGCAAGACAGCGATAAAACTGATGAAGTGATTATGACATGATCATTTCCGGAAGCAAAGCACAGTGTTATACAAAAGAAAAAATATATCAATGGCAAAATGTGAGAATTTAAACAGACTGAACTATGTTCCAAAGCGTCTGGCGTTATATTACACAAGAAATTCAACTTCAGAATGAATTTAGCACAATTGCAGTAATTTTCAGGACACCAGTCATTTCCTAGAATTTGATTCTGACAAAAAAACATTTATCTCATTATAAGTATCCAGTAGCTTGCTTCAATTTTATATCTTTATGATGGCATGAGGCATTTAAAAATTTTGGATAGGGAACAGAGGCCCTAAACAGATAATGATCTGCACAGAATACAGCTAGAGTAGGGCAAATTCATTCCTTTTAGAAGTTGGCAGTGACCTTTTGAGGCTGTAGATATCAAGGATGCAACAATCTGAGGCACACTTAGGTTCTGAGGATTTTCAACATATGTTATGTGCATTGTAGGCATGGCTGGTGTAAGGATTTTTGTGTACGTAGGCGAAGGTGCATTTTGGTGCCCCCCACGGTCTTCCTGCCACCCCCCTCTCCTCCAGCGGACAGCAGCTCTGCGTGAAGAACAGGACTCAGCGCCTGTTTAAATGAACCCTTTGATCAGAATTTGCAGAGTTCCCCTTTATACTGTAAGGGGGAACTCTGACAAAAGGGGCTCTGGGCAGCATGATTTAAGGGGGAACACTAGCAACTTTGATGTAAGGAGGCTCTGGTGACAGAGCCCCTCTTACATCAGAGTTCCTCTTTGCACCTCAGTTTGCGTTAACCCTTATATCGGTGTCCTCCTTACCTTAGGGTTCCCAGTCGCCTCTACCTTTTACAACATTGTCCATTCCAAGCATGTAGTCAGTAGGGCACTATGGGCAGGGTTTAATTCACTGCGGATGGGTTATAGGGCACTGCCGGCTGGCTAGGGCTCCAGAAAGCTGTTAGTCTTTCCCCCTCCCTCCCATCATCTTCAAACTAGTAGAAACAAGCACAAGGCACACTGATGTCATGGGCACCTTCCTGTACCCACCCCGCTGCCTGAGTTAGGCCAAGCTCAACTGTCTAATAATCAGCCGAATCCAGAACTGTGCATGCACAGAACAGAGCTGGAGAGAAGCTGAAAAATATATGGGCTCTCTTCTCTTGTCTAAGGACATTTATGGACTGGAGAAAAGTGACTTTTTAAACAAACTGTTCATAAATGTGTGAATGGTTGGCAACCCAGACTGTGACCTGTCCCCATGTTTCTTGCTCTAACTGCCCCATCTCCCCTGCTCTGCCTGTCTCCAACACCCCATATCCCCTGCTCTATTCCCATCTCCCTTGCTCTGTCCACTTCCCACCATATCTTCTGTTTTTTTTTTATAAGTGTGTACCTCTGCATGTAGCGCATGCGAAAACAACAACTTGAAAATAAATATATGAGTGCAAATGCAAATCAATATCACCAATGGAAAAGCAGCACACTAAAAGGTGCCTGAATCATGAATCATGCTATGTCAAAATTGGGTTCGCTGTCCCTATGATATTGAGAATAATTATCAAATGTACATTCTAAAGTGCTAGTGCAATAAAACATACATTTCATACAAAAATTTCAATAAAATTGTGCAGTGATAAACATGTGCAGATGCACTGCAAGCTGTTTGCACCAACATTAGTGTGCCATCATCAAGGCAGGACACACATCATCTGCTTATCAATAAAATTTACCTTTTAGGTCTGATTCACACCTATGCATTTTTAGTGCTTTTTGCATTTTGCAGATTTGCACTGCAGTCCATTTAACATGGTTTCTTATGGAAAAAGTGCAAATCTGCAAAATGCAAAAAGCACTAAAAATGCATAGGTGTCAATCAGGCCTTAAACTTATGAGGTCACATGCCCTTGTCATCTGCCAGATTTTTGCAGACACTTCACTCAAAAAGTGACAATACAGGTATAGTAGCTTTCTCCCAAGAGCGGCCTTTCACCACTGCGCCCGCTCCAGTACCAACCACAGGATACCCCATGCCTGGTAAGAATAAAGTACGCTATATTGCAAAACTTTAAGAGGTTAAAATTCTTGTTAAGCAGATGATATGTTCTCTATCTTGGTGATGGCACACTGAAGTTGGTGCAAACAGCTTGCAGTGGATCTGCACATGTTTATCACGGCACAATTATATTGGACTTTTTGTATATAATGTATGTATTATGCATATTTTTTATTGTACCAGCGCTTTGGAATGTATGTGTATATATATATATATATATATATATATATATCTCACATTGCACTTTAGGCACTTTCATATGAGCAGTCTGATCGGGTCCACCGGGCCCTCCATTCTCCTGTATGGAGGAGGCGATGTAGATGGATCTGGTCCGCTAAAAACAAACAGATCCATTCCCCTCTGTCTAGGCGGATCAGAGGGTAGTCGGTTACATCCGACCGCCCATAAGAACATGGACCTGTCATTCGCCTTATTGTCAATGTTTTCTGTTCTGTCCCCATCTCCTTTGCTCTGTCCATATGTAGCTTCTTTAACTGTCCCCATCTCTCTTTTGCCCTTGCTCTTTTTCTATGTCCCTCTCCCTGTCCCCATCTATTGTCAATGTATTCAACTCTAGAGGGTCCCAATGATGTAAGTGCAGCCTGCTGTATAATCAGAGCACAGACAGTCAGATAGAATGAGACATCTAAGCCATGCCCTACCTTCCACTGAAGATTGACTTCTGTGCCATTCCAGCTCCTGTGCCTGCTGGCCCCGCCCGCCGGTCTGATTTGGCTCCTCCCAGGCTCCCTTTCATCTCACTCCAGTTCAGCGGCTATTGTCTCTGTGCCGGACTGGAGGTGAGACTATTTTGTTCATAGGGCAAGCTGGAAGGAGAGAAGGGGATGTTCAGAATCGAAAGGTCATCTTCTGCCCTGCTTCCTACTGTTGTAGTGGGGAGAAGGAGTAAGGGCCGGGAAAGCAGATGGAGTGGCAGCGTGTGGAGGCAGCAGATGAAATTGACAGCACCTGCGCTGTGCTACCTGTTACTGTGAGCCATATGTGCTGAGCTATGTAAAGGTGCGAACAGGGCCGTCCCCAGTATAAGCCTTCCCAGACCCATGAATTTAGCGCCCCCTCTCCTGGTGCCCTAAGGTGGCCGCCTTGGCTGCCTTATTCTGGCGCCGGCCCTGATTGTAGGCAAATACAAATAAATTTAAATCCATTCACTAAACTCTTATATAAGCTTAAAGAGTAAAGTAACTTCAAAAGTATTTTTTAGAGTTTTTCTACCTGTATCTTTCATTAAACAGGACTTTGTGCAATTATTATTATTATTATTATACAGGATTTATATATCGCCAACAGTTTGCGCAGCACTTTACAACATGGGGGCAGACAGTACAATTACAATACAAATCAATATAGGAGGAATCAGAGGGCCCTTAAAGACCTTGCTTCTTTTGCAGAGTGATTAAACACTATCTCTTCTTCCAATTGTTCTCCTGTATTGTCATGCTGCCACACACTTGCACAGCACAAATGGCTTTCCCCATTGCACAGTCATATTTCACTGTTGGCACCATCAGGAAACCTGCCCTAAGAAATGCTGTAGAGGCATGGCTGGATTGCATGCATGTAGACAGAAATGCCTGCTGAATGCTTCAGGAGATCAGCATTGCTGAGATGCAACAAAGGATGAAAAAAAAACAAAAAAAAAACTAAAAACTGTATTTCATTAAAAGATGACAATTGTTCATGATACATAGTCCTTTAGGGTTTACATGTTCATGCAATCCTGCCAAATTCCACAAAAATATCTAAAATCAGAAATGGAAAACAGCAAAACCCACTTGGGTCATTGAAATAGAAATAGAAATTAAACTACATATATTATACATTTTTATTTTTTACATTTTGCTGTGCAGTCTTAAACCTAAGCTCCAGCTTATCAGATGAATACATAGTAAAATGTCTATACATAAATCATTTGGCCCTGCCAGAGGATTTGAGATTCTGTTGAACCAGTCCTGTGAACCATTTTTAGCCACAGAGTAAAGCCAAGTCTTAGACCTGCTTCAGACTACACTGATATGCGGTAAGCCTGATTCTTTTTGTGCAAAGTAATATAGCTCTGATCGGCTCTGAATGCTGGCCGCCAGTCTTACTGTGCAAGGGATTACAGGAATCTAATATATTGACAAATAAGCTTACCCATCCAAGCTGCATGTAAAAAAAATACTCTTTTTTTTAGATAATTTAAAATGTAATAGTGTTTTATAATAAATAATAGAACCAGGAAACACCTCAAGAGATAAATAATTCTATATTTTAATGGCATTAGTATAGGGAGGGGTATTTTACATATAGTGGTTGCATCCACACCATATTAATTGCATGTTTTATATTTTAAAAAAATGCATGTGTGCACAGAAATATTTACCCTTAAAGATAAACATTTAGTGATTGAACATGATTAAGAATGTTGAACCCTTGATTAGAGTTTTTAATAAGCCATTACAGAATGTGTACTAATATACAATTTATACAGTATGTGCACCAGGGACATGCAGTCAGGGGAGGGGTGAGGCTGAGCCTCACCTGCCATGAACATAAAAAAACCAAAAAAAACAATAGACTTCGATGGTCATAGCTCGGTGACCTGGGGTCACAGAGACCCCAAATTTGTGGGGTAGGTAGCTGAAGTCCTATCCCCCCACTGGTAAAAATGTGGGGCTCCTATGGTTCCGGAGATATGGGGCTCCTTGCGCAGCCTGTCAGAAGCTACATACAGAACGTCCAGTTTAAATACAAGCTGGCACACTGTGTTTGCAGCAGACTGAGAGGATGAGCTCACAGTGCCTCTCCTCACTTCTTGTCACAGGCACTGAGCTCAATGGATAACTTGGAGCCTTGGATCAATGGTAAAGCACCATTGGCTCAAGCCGTCCAATAAAAATGCTGCAGTGGAGGCATGCCTCACTGCAGTGTCATAGAAGGGGGCATGTGTCTAAAAGACAAATACTCCCTTCCAGCCCTCTTAACTACAAGAAAAAAACACAGGTTTATGTGTATAAGATTTACCCACATTCCCATGTTTTTCTCACACAGTTAAGAGAAATAATGAGAATCTGCTGCTGCTGCTGAAAAGGTACAAGCCAAATCATATATTATTATGCTATATATTATAACATAATCATTTATTATTTATCTATTTACTGTGAAATTACTGGTTTGAAGTTATAACTTTAGCCCTGGTTCACACATGTGCGATGCGGGGAACCAGCGCGATTACAGAGCCAGTTCCCACATTGCACCTCTCCCGAAGGCAGTACACACTGCCTTCTGCGAACCACTGCGGGTGTTATTAGAAAGTTAATGACACCCCCAGCTTGTTCACAGATCGCAGTACAAACTGCTCAGACTTCAGTAATCGCTCCATTAAGCCACCTGCTTGAGTACAATTTTTGAAAATATAGTAAATTACCTTTACAAACAATATATAATAATTACGTGTATATTACTTACTTATGGAAATTAACCCCTTGCCACCCAGGCCAATTCTGACACTTCTCTTCTACATGTAAAAATAATTTTTTTTGTTAGAAAATTACTCAGAATCCCCAAACATTATATATATTGCTATTGTTGCAACTTTTTATGTTACACAGTATTTGTGCAGCAATTTTTCAAATGCTTTATTTTTGGAAGGAAACTGTTTCATGAATAAAAAAAAAACAAAACAAAGTTAGCCCGATTTTTTTTGTGTAATGTGAAAGATGATGTGACCCAAAGTAAATAGATAGCTAACATGTCACGCTTTAAAATCGCACACACTTGTGGAATGGCGCCAAACTTCAGTACCGGTTCCCGACTGGCTACTGTATATTTACTGCTGCAGTGTGGACATATTCACCAAATTGCCGTATATATATGTGCTGTCGTGCCCGCCGCACTCTGCAGGATGATCTGCCAGAGGGAAAGAACGGGGAGCTGTCGATGTAAACACGGCGGTTCCCTGCTCTGTCAGTGGGCATGTGAGAGATCTACTCATCCCTGTCTCTGGGATCAGTTAGATCTCTTATGCCCATGGTAGCCCCGCCCCCACACAGTTAGAACACGCCTAGGGAACACAGTTAACCCCTTCACTGCCCCCTGCAGGTTAACCCCTTCACTGCCAATGACATTTATACAGTAATCAGTGGATATTTAAATTTCTGATTGCTGTAAAAATGTCATTGGTCCCAAAAAAGTGTCAAAAATGTCGGACATGTCCGCTGCAATATCAAAGTCCCGATAAAAATCGCAGATCGCCGCCATTATTAGTAAAAAAAAAAATTTAAAAACGCCAAAAATGAATTCTCATGGTTTGTAAATGCAGCAACTTTTGCGCAAACCAATCAATAAACGCCGATTGGAATTTTTTTTTTACCAAAAATATGAGGAAGAATATAAATCGGCTAAAACCGATGAATAAATTTGTTTTTTTATATTTTTTGTATTTTAGCAAAAAGTAAGAAATATTGTTTTTTTTTTTTTTTTTATTTTGCAAAATTGTCGCTATTTTTTTGTTTATAGCGGTGATAAGAAATGACACAGAGGGGATCAAATACCACCAAAAGAAAGCTCTATTTGTGTGGTAAAACGGATGCAAATTTTGTTTGGGTACAACGTCGCACGACTGCGCAATTGTCAGTTAAAGCGACGCATTGCCGAATCACAAAAAGTGCTCTGGTCCTACAGTGGGAAATCCTTCCGGGGGTGAAGTGGTTAAGACTCTCCATATACAATGCTTTAAAATTTTTTAGAGGTTACCTGATTAGAGATACAGAGGAGGTCTAGTGCTAGAATTATTGCTCTCGCTCTAACGTTCGCAGCGTATGTAACCTGTGCATATCTGGCTCTGATACTAGCCACTGACCTCACCGCACGTCCCTGATTTGCACATGAAATACATCAAGGAGCTTTATAATATACTGCATAAAGTGCAAACTAACCATAAGCAAACTGCATGAAATTGGATAAGTGAAGTGGATAGGATGAAGCAAAGCAAAGAATAGATAAGACATATTGAGAAGTAAAGACACCAAATTCTCAAGATTCTGGGAAATTGTTTTACAAAATTAAGTTTACTAATTTATACAAAAAAGTATATGTTGTCATTTGTGTGTTTGCATATGCTATGAAAAGAGAGATTAACTCATTCTATGCATGAATGTAAAAAAACCTTCTGTGTGCTGCTCCCCCCACAGCCCCCCTAATACTCACCTGAGCCTCCTCTCGATCCAGCAATGTGTACAAGAGCCTCGGCTGTCGCAGGACTCCCTCTGCTCATTGACTGAGACAGCAGCGGGGCCTATTGGTTCCTACTGCTGTCAATCACAGCCAGTGAGCCAAGAAGGATAGAGCGGGGGAAGGGCTGAGTCACGGCTCTATGTGGCTTATGGACGCATAGAGCAGCGCTCAGGAACGTGCCCCACCAGTGCCCCCATAACAAGCGGCTTGCTATTGGGGGCACTGGTTAAGGGGGAGGAGACAGGCATGCCAGAAGGGGACCCGAGAAGAAGCAGATCGGGCTGCTCTCTGCAAAACCATTGCACAGAGCAGGTAAGTATGGCATGTGTGTTATTTTTATTGGGAAAAAAGCCAAACCTTTAATATCACTTTAAGAAAAAAACTAAATGATTGTCCTTTTATATCTTTGTGATAACCATGAGGCAAATATTATGTGTTTTTTAAACCAGACCTGCTAAGGAGCAATTATTGTCCCACCCAAAGCAAAGACATACTATATGTTGACAAGTTAACAGCCTCCAATACATGAAATGCACATTATGGAGATAAAACATATGCTATTGTATTGTTTCAAATAACTCAAAGCCTCTATTCACACTTTTGTTTTTCTGCTCTTTCCACACATCCCCAAAACATCAGCGATCCACCTCCGTGTTTCACAGGCCTTGTTGACTCCTCTCCAAATGAAGCGTTTATGGTTGTGACCAAAAAGCTCAGTTTTGGTCTCATCACTCCAAATGATTTTGTGCCAGGAGGTTTGAGGCTTGTCTCTGTGCTGTTTGGTATATTGTAAGCGGGATACTTTGTGGCATTTGCATGGTAATGGCTTTCCTCTGGCGACTCGACCATGCAGATCCCATCTTTCTTCAAGTGCCTCCTTATTGTGCATTTGGAAACAGCCACACCACGTTTTCAGAGAGTCCTGAAGTTATTTGTGGGTTTTTCTTTGCATCCCGAACAATTTTCCTGGCAGTGGTGGCTGAAATTTTAGTTGATCTACCTGACCGTGGTTTGGTTTCAACAGAACCCCTCATTTTCCACTTCTTGATTAGAGTTTGAACACTGCTGATTGGCATTCTGATTCCTTGGATGTCTTTTTATATCCCTTTCCAGTTTTATACAGTTCAACTACCTTTTCCCGCTGACCCTTTGACAATTATTTTGCTTTCCCCATGACTCAGAATCCATAAGCGTCAGTGCAGCACTGGATGAAAGATGCAAGGGTCTGTCAGGAGTCCAGAAACCCATTGATCTTTTATACACACACTAATTACAAGCAAACAGATCACAGGTGAGAGTGGTTACCTTTTATAGCCATTCAAACCCCTTTGTGTCAACTTATGTGCATGTTATAAGGCCAAAATCACCAGGGTATGTAAACTTTTGACCAGGGTCATTTGGGTAGTTTCTGTGGTCATTATGATTTAAAAAGAGTAAACACAGTTGATTGATAATAAATGGTTTCAACCAAACACTAACCATGAGTGAGAGGAATGTTTTTGTGTTATCATCATCAAATCATTAGTAAGACCTCATCTGGAATATGCAGTTCAGTTTTGGGCACCAGATCTCAAAAAAGGATATCGGGGAACTGGAGAAAGTGCAGAGAAGGGCAACCAAACTAATAAAAGGCATGGAGGAGCTTAGCTATGAGGAAAGATTAGAGGAACTGAATTTATTCTCTCTTGAGAAGAGAAGGTTAAGAGGGGATATGATGAACATGTACAAATATATAAGTGGTCCATATAGTGAACTTGGTGTTGAGTTATTTACTTTAATGTCATCACAAAGGACAAGGGGGCACTCTTTACGTCTAGAGGAAAAGAGATTTCTTCTACAAATACAGAAAGGTTTCTTCACAGTAAGAGCTGTGAAAATGTGGAATAGACTCCCTCCAGTAGTGGTTTTGGCCAGCACGGTTGATTGCTTTAAAAAAGGCCTGGATTCTTTCTTTAATGTAAATAATATAACTGGGTATTAACATCTTTAGGTAAAGTTTATCCAGGGTGTATCTGATTGCCTCTCGGGGGATGAGGCTTTGCTGGGGTTTTTTGCCTTCCTCTGGATCAACTGTGGGTGAAGGATTGTATATGGGATTGTATGGTTATATATATTTTTTTATTTTTTTTTAACTAGATGGACTTGTGTCTTTTTACAACCTGACTAACTATGTAACTATCATTTATGTTCTCTGAAAAATGGCCAAGAAATCATAAATTCTGCCAGGGTATGTAAACTTATGAGCACAACTGCATATATGCTGAAAAACACCTGAAAAAATGCTTAAATATCACCTGGAATATGCTCTGCTCAGGCGTGAATGCACGCTTATATTAGGCAGTGGCTGTTTTCTAGCATGGCCACAAAATATAACTCCAGGGTAAGCTTTATATTTTTTTTTTCTTTGTGTTCATTTTCCCTCACTATTTCACACCTGAGTAGTTGTGAACAGGAAAAGCAGATCTCTTGAGTCAACGCAAGCCTTCTGTGTGTTCTGCTGTAAGCAACCTATACTGTCAACAAGCAGGATATTGCAGAGGAGATAGGTATAGATAAACTATTTAGGTTGTTAGATATTTCTCTGTATATTCACTGTGCTTTTATTGCTAGTAAAACAGGTACAAGTGTTAAGTGTCTGTGTCCAATGATTTGTCCAGGGAATGCAAGTTTTCAACTTTAGTTGTTCCAGAGTTTTTCTTTAAGGCCTCATACACACGTTTCTTAAAAAATAAACAAAACGTCGGGCCCAACGTCAGGGATAAAAAAAAATCGGTGTTTCTCTGCGTTAGTGAGCGTCGGCGTCAATAGGTGTTTTTTTTAAAAAAAATCAGCCCTCTGCTATTTTTCAACCTAAAAACATTGGCGTAAAAAAACGCCAAAACATTACAGCCTCAGAACGCGCTGGCCGTGGGTTCTAGTTAGTTACAGCTCACTAACGCCGATGCCCTCTACAGCTCAAAAACTTTGGCGTTTTTATGGGGCCATTGACTAACATGGAGAGCTGCAAAAAACGCCAGAAAACGCCGGCGTCAAAAAACGTCCGTGTGTATGAGGCCTTAGTGAGCTGAAACTAGAACCCACGGCCAGTGCGTTCTGAGGCTGTAACGTTTTGGCATTTTTTGACGCCGACGCCACAATATGCCAACAAACGCCACCTAATATTATACCAGCGTTTGTTGACGCCGACGTTTTTAGGTTGAAAAATAGCAGAGGGATGATTTTTTTTTAAAAACGCCTATTGACGCCGATGCTCACTAACGCTCAAAAACGCTGATGCATAACGCCGAAAAACGCAGAGTTTTTTTCCTTGACGTCGGGCCCGACGTTTTGTTTATTTTTTTTTGAAACGTCCGTGTGTATGAGGCCTCAAGTGTATGCATAGTAAAAATCTATTTTCAGTATGCTTGACATTGTGCCTCACTGCATACAGCTTTCTTAACCAAATCATTTTTGTGACTGTGTTGCAAATTTTCTTACCTGGACATTCTTGCCAGGCACAGCACTTCATGTTAAAGAGTGACAATGCTAAGCCACAGGCTTGAAATTAGTAGCAGCTTTGTCATCCTCCTGTGTATGCTCCTTCACTTGGTAGGCTGACAATGCTGCTTCAGTTTATGAGTCAATGGCTTAGTGTTGTCAGTCTGCAAAAGGAAGTGTTACTGGTAGGAGGTCTGGGTAAAAAACTTTGCAACAGATTCACAAATGTTTGAAAAAACTGTATACATTAACTACTTAAAGACCACCCACTGCATATATACTGCAGCAAGACGGCTCTATTGCGTGAAACTACATACTAAAATGCAGCCACCCCTCTGCAAATCATAAATCCACAAAATAAATAAATAAAAATGCATAAAAAATATTTAAAAAAACAAAGAACATGTTAACAAATAAAAGGGCTAACTAAAAAAACAAACCCGAAAAAATGCATGTGAACAAACAGCCCCAGGGGGCATGGCTCTTAGTATAAGTCTAAATTGACCCCACTTCAGATGGCAAATAAGTAAAGAATTTGATAAAAATTCCTAGTTTTAAATTTGTAAAAGGGAACCACTGATCACTATAGGATAAAGATATACAAAAATGTTGACATACAGTATACTGATCAAAAAATAAAGATAAGATAAAGACAATAGTTTGTCTAAAGTTTAGAATGAGATAAAGGAATGCCAGAAAGGGGCTATTTGGTATCTATAAAACAATTAATATCCCGATATGTGTTGTGGTCAAAAAAGGAGAGTTAAGGCCCGTACACACAGTGCGACGGTCGTATGAAAACGGTCGTGCGTTAGTTAGTACGCGTGATTAGAACAGCCAATGTGCGACAGTCGTACAACACAAGTTGGATGAGCAGACTAGATAACTTTGGTTGTACAACAAGCGGTCGTACGACCGTTGTACCGTATGTACAGAGAAGTTGGTCCAACAAGTTTTACTGTGCAAAACATGCTCAGAAGTCAGGAACGCCCGGAAGTGTCAATTCTGGGAAACCTACATTCCTAATTCACAAATAACATGCACCTGAACTTCCTCGTTATACGCTCATAACACATCACTATGTTAGGCTTGGTTGTACGATTGCTTAGTGCACGTCAGTATGCGAGATACAACAGCCAACATATGATTTGGGCTGTTCGGTCGTACGACCGTTGCATCGTGTGTACGAGGCTTAAGTTCTGAGCTCATAGATTCATCTCATTTCTAACTTAGAGATCTCTCAGGTTTTATTGCAACCTCTCCAATGCAATGTGGTATTGATTTGTCAATGCCTATAAATTTAATGTCACTGGGGTCTCTTGAACCACTGTTTAACCCCTTGTGGGGGGGTTAAAAGTGCACCGTGCAACATGAAGCCTCCTAAAATGAGCTGAGAGCTCTCTGAGACAGTCCCATAGTCGTCTCATGGTCCTTCCGACATATTGTATCCCACACGAGCATTGCAAAAGATAAGCCACATGGGTGGAATTACATGAAATAAATAAATCAATTCCATAACTTTTCCCCATATTGCAAGAAGTGAAATCAACCGTTTCTTGTGTCTTTGACCTCCGGGAGGAGTTACAAGTGCTGATGTCTCGCCGCTGTCTGATCCCGGGTTGGCAGCGGCTTTTCATGTAAGATCCTGGCTGTTTTTTATATGCCTGTAATACTTTCAAGTTACACCTTAAATACTACACTATAAGGCCTCATACACACGGACGTTTCTAAAAAAATAAACAAAACGTCGGGCCCGACGTCAAGGAAAAAAAGTTGGCGTTTTTAGGCGTTATGCATCTGCGTTTTTGAGCGTTAGTGAGCGTCGGTGTCAATAGGTGTTTTTTTGAAAAAATCATCCCTCTGCTATTTTTCAACCTAAAAACGTCGGCGTCAAAAAATGCCGGAAAACGCCGGTATAATAATAGGTGGCGTTTGTTCGCGTTTGTTGGCATATTGTGGCGTGGGCGTCAAAAAATGCCAAAACGTTACAGCCTCAGAACGCGATGGCTGTGGGTTCTAGTTTCAGCTCACTAAGGCCGACGTCATCTACAGCTCAAAAACGCCAACGTTTTTATGGGGCCATTGACTAACATGGAGAGCTGCAGAAAACGCCTGAAAACGCCGGCGTCAAAAAACATCCGTGTGTATGAGGCCTAAACGTATCCTTTTGGCTCTTGGTGAGCTTTATTCACTGCAGCTTAACTATATGGAGGAGAGTCCTAGAGGTGGACATCAGGTGAGGCTCGTAAACCTGCTGTGGATGTTTTTTACACTGCGCTCTTGTTTTTGTCACTTAATGCTGGTATTTATTTCTGTTCAAATATCACTGGTCAATTATTTTACACACCTATAACATAGATGCACTATTTGAGTTAAGTATACTGCTCATTTTGTGAGAGCTACCATTTATTCTGTTGATTAAACCACAGCACAGAAAATTCTTTTTTATTATCAAGATTATTTATTTGCAAAATGTTATAACAGAAACTAAGAAAAGCATGTTTTTTCCCCCAAATGTCTGGCCTTTTTTCATTTATTTAGCAAGGAATAAAAATACCCAGTGGTGATTAACCTCCCTGGCGGTATGATAATGTCAGATTTTTGGTGCTGAAAGCGGTACAATTGTTTTGCATGGAAATTCAGCGTTTTATATTGTAGGCCTGTAATTCTTAGCAATAACTCACTTAAATCTGTCCAAACAAGAGTCTAGTAGACATCCCAGGTATGATAAAGTTTGAAACACAAAATTATAATATAATAAATAACTATAAATATATATTTTTTAAATAATAATATAATAATAATCAAATGTATTCAATAATGTAATCAAATAAAAAACACTGAAATTTGCCCAGTTGAAGAATTGTCGTTGTCTGTATTGCTCAATTGTGCAAGTAATTCTTATTTACTATCACTGTTTTCTAGCTGATCAAAAACCGCTTTTCATGTAAAGGACGCATTTTGGATGCCATTGACATTCTCAAGTTTCCAAGCAGAAAGAATTGCTTATATAATATAAAAGTGCATGCAGGGCACTGGATAAAACACTAAGGACAAAGGGGATGTGAAATGATTTCATACAGTAATGTAATCTTACAGATTACAGTGTACTGTATGTGTTATGTGTTTCACTTTTTGAATTTGCTGCCGGGCTCCACCCCCAATGCGACGCAACGCTCGCAGGGAGCAGAGCCCCGGCATCACAGTGAATCGGGTGGAAGACACAGCGGGAGGACAGTGCTGGATCCAGGTAAGAAGCGCTGCTTGGATCCAGGTGTGGCTCGGGGTTACCGCTTTTGATAATGAAAATTCACCCCGAGCCACATTTGAGAATACCACCAGGGAGGTTAAATACCACCAAAACAAAGCTCTATTTTGTGAAAAAAATGATACAATTTTCATATAGGTACAGTGTTGCATGACCACGCAATTGCCATTTATATTGCGACAGTGCTGAATGCTGAAAATCGGCCTGGGTAGGAAAAGGGGAAAAATGCCCTGTATTGAAGTGATTAAAGAAAGTCTATCGTGAAGATTAGGTATGAGCAAAGGTTTGGGCCAAACTCAGTTCAGTTTGAACAGACAGGACCTGTCACACTAAAGCAAGCAGGCCTATAACCCAATCATCTGCAGCTGTAGATTTCCCCACCCTGCAGCAGCAGTGGTGGGGTTGCTGATGACATTATTGACCTAAAATGGCCACATAGTTACTTTATATTTGGACAATGACATTGACCAACATTGACCAAGTGTGGCCATGGGGCCATATTAGGTCTTTGATGTCACCAACATCCTTGCCCCTTTGTTAAGCTTAGCTGCACGTTGCGGAATTCCACAACCACAGCTGATGGTCTGCTATCATGTGACAGTTTCCCACAGATTTGTGCTGAACCAAGTTCAGCCCAAGATTTAGGAAACCTTAAGGCTCCTTTCACACCGGAGCCGCCCGAGCGTTAGCGTTTTACCGCTCATTATAGCGGTGGTGCGCTTTTAACCCCTCCCACAAGGGGTTAAACAGGGGTAAAAAGTGCCGGTTTGCTGCACTCCCGAATTGGTGTTCAGGAGCGCTGCCCCATTGTTTTCAATGGGCAGGGGTGGTATAGGATCGGTGAATACACCGCTCCCACACTGCTGTAAAGATGCGGCTTGCAGGACTTTTTTTAACGTCCCGCATGCGCACCAGCCCAATGTAAAAAGCACTCTGGCTTTCACACTGGGGTGTATTGGGAGGCGTATTTCAGGCGCTTTTTAGGCGCTATTTTTTGCGCAAAAGCTCCTGAAAAACGCCTTGGTGTGAAAGGGGTCTTACTGAAAGCAATATGAAGGATGCCATTGCTGACACCCTTCTGAAGTTGCCTGGTTATCTCTGACCTTAATATTTTCTGAGCCACAAACCTAGGAGAGGAATGCACCTTTTGTTACACTAAAGCCTCGTACACACGGGACGACGATCGTGTTCAACACGTCGTACTCACGACCGTTGCATGCAGAATCGATCGTCTGTGGCGGCGCTTTCAACAGTTGAACGTACGACGGTCGTTCGTGGGAGTTGTATGTGCAGACTAGAAAACTTGGTCGTGTCAACAAGCTCGCATACGACCGTTGAGTCGTGTGTAGAGCAGCTGTGTTCAACAAAGTTGTATTGTGCTAAACACGCATGCGCCAAGTCCACTTCAACTAACATGAAATTAGAAGGGAGCCCAAAAGGTGACGCTACTTCCTCATTATACGCTCGTTCGCATCATCACGTTCGGCCGGCCGCAAGTTGTATGTACGACCGTCGTGTGCATGTCAGTAGGCTACATACGACCGTCAACGTACGATTCAACACGGTCGTACGCACGATTGTCGTCCCGTGTGTACGAGCCTTAAGGCTCCTTTCACCCCGGAGCCGCCCGAGCATTAGCGGTAAAATGCTGCTAATTATGCACCGCTATTCGGACGGCGGCGGTGCACTTTTAACCCCCCCACAAGGGGTTAAACAGGGGTTAAAGTGCCGGTTTGCGGCGCTCCCGAAGCAGTGTTCTCCCGGAGCAGTGCCCCATTGTTTTCAATGGGCAGGGGCGGTATAGGAGCAGTGAATACACCGCTCCCACACCACTGTAAAGATGCGGCTTGCAGGGCTTTTTTTACCGTCCTGCAAGCGCACCGCCCCAGTGTGAAAGCACTCTGGCTTTCACACTGGGGTGTATTGGGAGGTGGTTTTCAGGTGCTTTTTAGGCGCTATTTTTTGCGTAAAAGGGCCTGAAAAACGCCTTGGTGTGAAAGGGGTCTTATACTGAAGATTCCTCTCTCTCTGCCACATCAGCCTTATTTTCAGATCCCTCAAATATGGCCTACCAACCATATGTCCTATCAGAGACTATAGTAATAGTTTTGTTTCAATCCTATTTTCACCTGTCCCTGATCCAGCGATATATTGGTGATGAGGTATCACAGCAACTTCTCAAAAATCTTGTGAGGTGCTCATGCTCTGGGTACTTACAATGTAATTCTATAGAGACTTCCTACTGGGCCAAAAGTGCCGTTACATTTTATAAATATAGGTTTTCAATATTTGTGTATCCAAACTTAAATTTGTTAAAACTTTCAAAACTTTGAAAGCATATATTCAGATTCAAACCATTTCAATTCTGACTGTTGAAATCCATATTGAGTGAATTAATTTTACTAATGTTGCTCTGCTAGTATTTTTAGTGGTATGCTCATTAAACCATTTACTACAAAAAATGGACCTCATTTACTACAAAAAAATATGCTGTTGTGTGTATTTGTTTGCTATTTTAGTGTTATGTATAAAATATTAAATCTCGATTTCCACGCTTTATTTGCTACACTAATGATTTGCAACCCTGCGGAATAGTAGCGGAAAATAATCTGTGTTAATAAATCAGACCTCAAACAATAAGGAGAAATCTTTATTTAGAAAACCTCAAGCTGCAACCATTCTGTGTAAATGATATAATATAAACACTCAACAGAGAGTTTTTATATTGATCACCCTGAACTTTATCAAGGTTGGAATTGCTGTGTCTGATGTAAATTCATGATTCATGTTGAATTTTTCTGTTCGCTATTTAATAATGACTTTCCCCCCTAGAAATCGATGTAGTGAGCTTTGAATTTGATACACTCATATGATTCCTTATTCAAAGTACAATTCAACCTTCTTCATCTTTGTGATTGTAATGTTGTAGAAGTTGTCTGTATTTATTAAACTTGTAAAAGCAAAATTTATGAGGAAATTGAAATTTAATTTGGAAGAATGAGTCTGCTGTGAATAGCATTTTGTGTAAATCATCTTTACTAAATAAAAGTGGTTCTATAGTCACAGCCTTCACTTTCATTTGATAAAATCAGCATTGTAATAGCAATGCAAACAATAGTACTTTTTGACAATTAAGTATAGGAATATAGGCTTGCATGTTGTGAGTGCTGGCTATCTCTTTCCAAAACATCCTGGATTCTCTGCATGCTTTGAGGCTTCTCATTTGCTCATTCTTTTACTTTGGATATTAAAGGACTATGTGTCCCATAGTACCTTGCCGTCTGCAATCAGTGATGATGTCATATGTGGTGTATTTCCCTTTACTGATTGCACCTCCCGAAACCCCTCCTCTTCAGAATGGCCAGTTGTAGTTCAGACAGCAGTGAAGTGTGTGACACAAGCTTGTTCAGATGAATAGAAGTAGGCTAGAAATAAGTGTGGAAGTGGATATATGTTTTTAAATGTTGACCATAGATACACCTTAAGACACCATACAATGTAGAACATTTATTTATAATAATGAAGGTAATAGTGAATAGATAAAACATAATATTATACATTTATTATTACTTAAAGTGTTTGTAAACCTTTGTTTTTCTTTTGTAAAAATAACAAACATGTTATACTTACCTGCTCTGTGCAAGGGTTTTGCACAGAGCAGCCCTGATCCTCCTCTTCTGGGGTGCCCCGCTGAAACTCCTGGCTCCTCCCCTTTATTGGGTGCCCAAACAAAAAGGCCTCTTCCATGGGAGCACTACCCGAGTCCTGCTGCTGCGCCCGTTGACACAGACAGCGGGACTTGGCCCCACTCCCATGTCACAGGATTTGATTGACAGCAGTGGGAGCCAATGGTTCCTGCTGCTATCAATCTGTCCAGTGAGGAGAGAGACAGTGGCTGGAGCACATCGCTGGATCATATTGGGCTCAGGTAAGAAAAGGGGGGGGGTGTCTGGGGGGGAGCTGCAGCACAGAAGGTTTTTCACCTTAATGCGAAAAACCTTAAGGCTTTACAACCACTTTTAGTATATTTACTTTATCATTAATTTAAAGTGGTTATAAAGGCTCTTTTTACCTTCATGCATTCTAAAAAAAAAAAACTTCTCTGTGCAGCATAGCCCCATCGCAATCCAGTGATGTGCACCAGAGCCTCGGCTCTCTGGGGATTCACCCTCCCCACTGGTAATCACTGGCTCGGGAGCTAGCCTGCTTGGGTACCCCCATAGCAAGCTACTTACTCTGGTAGTACTTGGCAGAAGGAAGGGGCCAGGAGCGCCAGCGGCGGACCCAAGAAGAGGAAGATTGAGGCTGCTGTGTGCAAAACCATTGCACAAAGCAGGTAAGTATGACATGTTTGTTATTTTAAAAAAAATGCCTTTAATATTACTTTAAGTATATTTAAATCTTCATTAAAAAATATGTGTAAAGTACATTTAGAGCGAATACAAGGATCTCTGTTTTAATTTATTTTAAAAATATCACTGTATCCTTATTTTCTGTAGTTTGGACTCTCATCGTTCATGCATGGTGCTGCGGTTCTCTATTTTTGTTGATGAACAAGCGACAAAGGAATGATACACACTCTCAAGAAATGATATAGTTTGCGGGGGGCTGTGGGCTGTGCTGAAGTCTGCCCATTAGATATTCCTCACTATCAGCTAACAATCTGAATCTGCTGGCTTGACATAGATTAGTACATCAGCTTGTACTGTAGTCTACAGTCTGTAGCATGTGTGCCCATCCCAGGGCATTATCACTACAGGACAGGAAGGGGACACATCAGCAATTACTGGCAGGATCACCAGGTTAAAATAACACAATAGAGAAAAAAATGGTCCAAAAAAACAAAAAACAAATGAAGGGTAAACAAATATTTGCAGATTTTTCATTTTTAGGTTTACATATACTTTACTGAATGTCAGTACTGAAGAGGAAACTGTTTTGTTGCTCTTATTTGTAGTGGAACCTTTTTTTGACTAGTTTGATACCTCAAAAGTAAAACGATTCGAAAGAAAATACATGAATATACATGGTGAAATGTACTCAGTAGCAATAAATTTGGTATTTTAACACTTTTCTTATAGGTTGCAGTTTTGTATTGCTAGCAATTGTTCACAGAATGATAATAAATAAGGGAGAAAATGCATATTCAATTTTGCTAAAACTGGTTTGATACAGCTTCTTGCTACATTACCTGGGTTGAATTCAGAACAATGCGTTTTGTAATCCGATGGTGCCACCATTGATTTCGAATTTCGACCAACCAAGCCTTCAATTTCACCCGATGTTGCTACAGAAAAGAATATTCGTGGCTGGGAATCTTCTTTTCTTTCCAGATCACAACTCATGCACATTTCTTTTTCAATGATATTTCTCGAACCATTGTCCCGTCGTTGATTAGAAATTGGTTTTTCAAAAAATTTCCGACATGCCCAATCACTCAAATTTGATGGGCACACAAAAATCAGCCCACTAATGGTGCTAAATCAGAGCAAAAATTTTTAGTTGCGATTTTCAAAAGAATTTTTTTTTCGGGATTCGATGTATAGCCGGCTAAAAGCTTTCCCTTCATAATCATAGAGGAGAACACTAGGCTGAGAAATAAAGTAGGACACATGGCTGAGCTGCTTGTGCATGGCACATAGTTTGGTAATTACCACCGGTTTGGTGATAGGAAAGCGTTGCATAGATGTAACGGTGATGTGTGAAGTGCTGTAACCCAAGGCAACCTATCAGAATTAACCTTGAAGTCAACAAACTGCATTACCTGATCTAAAAGTGCACTTTTTCCATCATCACTGTTCTTTGCATTTCTGTACCCAATAAGAAGAGTCGTTTAGGATTATTGCTTTATCATTAATTCTTTTTAAATGTGAGTTAATTCCAGTTATTATAAGGTGTAATAACCATGGATAGCTCTGAAACAATCTGGAGCAAACACCCGGCTGCGTTTGTTTAGTGCACCCTGTGCTGTTTTACTTGTAAACATGTAGTTATCATTGCATAAACCCCTAGATTTTTACTAGTAAAGGGTTTTATTTTCCTGCCGAGAGAAGCTGGAATCTCTTCACATGCACAGGTGCTAAACTGACTTGTATTAAACACTAGCAGATATGCTTTAGCATGAGGGATTTGGAATGTTCTTCCTCCATCTGTTTGCAGTAGACTGTTCTCTAAAACTGGCTGACCACCCACGTACTCACCCACGCACCCACACACTGACAATAATTAAATGAGACGACTACACTATTATAAGAAATCCCTGGCAAGCAGTTAAGGGAACTCTTTTATTGTTGGTATTTGCAATGCACATAACACAGAATGCGTACGCACTTCTGTTCTTTGAAAAGTCCTATTTCAGCAGTAACTAAATTCACTTTTATGTTTCATTGAGGGATTATGTTTTTGGGTAGTATACGGGAACTACAGGAGGGTTCTTTAGGTCTTAAGGATATTTCTTTTAAATTATAGTAATAATAATAAAAACAATAATGTACTGTATGTGTTTAAAATCCTACATCAACAGAAAAGTGCTACATTTGGGTTTATAATATAATATTAAATTATCGTTAAAAAGATGAGCCTATTGTTTCTAAGCTGGAAAAAAGTATAGGAACGTTGTACACACCCATGTCAGTCTCTTTTCAGCAAGAAAATGGAACATTTTTTTGGTTTTGACTTTGAATTGAAAAGACAGGGTGATTTCAAAATACTATCAACTAGCAGTGTCTCCCTCTCTAGTTGTTTTTTTTTTTTTTTACAACTAATACCAAGTGAACATAACAAATCTTCAAAATGAAAGGATCGCCGCTACTCCCATGTAGGCTGAAGTTGCTCCTTATCATTTATTCACCTGGGCTGGTCAGGAGTAGTGGCGATCCTTTCCTCTTTACATTCACTAGCCCTCTGAATTGGTATCAGGATTACTCTGCACCCCATGTTCTGGGACACAGGGATATATTTTCACCTCTGCTTAAAGTGATTGTAAAGTCTTGTTTTTTTTTTGTTTCTTTTTAATAACAAACATATTGTACTTACCTGCTCTGTACAGTAGATTTGCACAAAGCAGCTTGGATTCACCTCTTCTCAGATCCCTCTTTGCTGCTCTTGGCCCCTCTCTCCTGTTGAGTGCCCCCACAGCAAGCAGCTTTCTATGGGAGCACCTGAGCCGATCTGCAGCTCTGTGTGTCCATTCAGACATGGAGCTTCAGTTCGGCCCCGCCCCCTCTCTCTCCTGATTGGCTAACTGACTTCGAATGACAGCAGCGGGAGCCAAGGGCACCACTAATGTGTCTCAGCCAATCAGGAGGGAGGGCCCCCAAGGGATTCGGGGACATCGCTGGATAGAGAGGGGGCTCAGGTAAGTATTAGGGGGGCTGCTGCACACAGAAGGCTTTTTATCTTAAAGTGTATGTTAAGCCACTTGTATAAAACGTTCCCATCCACTCTGTATTATAACAAGAAGTTGCCCTGTGTCTGTGTTATAACATCTATATACTTCTCTGTATAGATAACACACCTTCTTACTAGGCTCAGTTGTTGTTTTTCATCTTTTCTCTCTCAGTTCAGAAGTCCTAAGGGAGGGGCTGAGCACTGCTGCTGACGTCAGCTGGAGGGACAGAGCCGTGCTGTGTTATCTATATAGATAAGAATATTTCTGATATAACACAGACACAGGGAACTTCTTCCAATACAGAGGGATAGGAGCTTAATTATGAGAGCAGAGAGGAGAAGCTACAAGAGGAAGAGGGAGGGGCAGGAGTGGGGAATTGAAGACAGGCACACAGGAGATAGGAATGCTGGAAGTGACATAGCCTGCATAGACTACGAGCTCTCAGGATAAGCTATATACAAAGGGAGTCAGTACTCATGGAGGAAGTCATGACCTGACATTATCACACAGATATTTTAGGGGATACAGAGGAATAATTTAAAAAGCAAAAGCACCATCCTTCTGCCTTTGCAACCCCTTTAAGGTGGCACCAAAAGCAATAAAACAAATCTTCAGAATCAGTTTATAAATATCACATATTTGATTGCATGCTCTCAGGAGCAGGGCCCTCCTAACTATTTTGTATTGAATAATAATAATCATCTACCAGCAATCACTGTAGGGCAACTAGACTTGTTTCTACATTCTCACGAAAGCCCTAAAGCACTTGGTGTAAAATTTGCAAATTTAGCTTCAAAACTTAGCACAGATTCTTTATCCTAAATTGATTTACTTACCAACATAGAATGTGCATTTTGCAGGAGAGTATGTCAGAGCTTTGACTTCCAGATTCAGAAGTAAAGTGTAGCCATTTTTTAGTTTATTATATTCATATGTTAATCCTAAAAACTGTCTTTTTCTTTAGCAATGTATACTTTCAGTCATCCAACTTGTCCAACCAAAATTAACCATCGATTATGAGCAACAGCTAGATGTAAAACAAAGGTTGCCTATAGAATAAGGTTCAGACGTGTAATCTTGATTGATCATTAATGACGATCAGTATTGTAGTTTGGATCAATCATATCTATTTGCTGCTATTGTGTAATATATTCTACCAGGAGCCAATGTTTTTCATCTACAGTGCACTTGTGGACTAATTCTGGATGCAGAAACCAGTCATATAGATTAGTTCAAATAGGGCATTTGTTTCTTGGCTTCAGAATAGGGACACAGCCATGCAGCATTTTTAAATAAATACAATACTCCCTTCTGTGAGTCTGTAAAGATTGCTGGAAAATTAAACAAGCTATTTTAATAAAGGGGTCAAAAAGCCTTCCTTCACCCTTATCTCACCAGAACAGGGAACTCACTAAGAAACCTGGAGTTGATGGAACTTGATTTGAAGAAAAGGAGATCACTGAGGTTATTATACAAGAACACTGTGAAAGTACAGTAACCATAGCAGCTAATCAGATCTGACTTAACTGAAATACTTTACTGTATTTTATATTATTTCTCTTTACACCAATAATAAGATACACTTGCATTTCTTTGTTATTCTTGGAAGCCAAGTGCCTTGTTGTTTTAAAGAAATAAATGTAATCTATAAGACACTGAGATCACCATGTTTCTATTATAGCTATAATGCATACGTTTTTATTGAGTATTAGCACAAAAAAAACATATGTGCTGATAGATCCCCACCAGACTTGGGACATAGCTCTCCAAATCATACAAATATAGTCTAAGGCCTCATGCACACTGGACGTTTTTGGACATTTTTACAGCTGATGTTTTTAGCTTCAGACGTTTTTCCTACAGTCAATAAACTCCCCATCATGTTAACCTACAGTTGTGTTCAAAATTATTCAACCCCCACTGAAATTGATTGTTTTGGTCGGTTTGACATTGATTATGATCATTCAGTCATCCTGCTTACAATTAAATCAAAAGAAACTAAATTAACATTCGTCCTACTGACTTACTAGTATTAGTTACAGTTTGGCTGGTTTTGTTAGTTAAAGTCACCCCCAACTTATTAAAACTTGTGTTGACATCCAATTGTACTACCCCTCAAATAACTGACATCCTTTTTGCAGACTTCGATTTTTGTAGTCGACATTTTTACAGGTTTTTGCAGGTCACACGTACTCCGGAATCTGATATAAACATACTAAACCTCTCGATACAGGGTTCAGACCACCCCTAGATAGTCGTGTATACAAAAAAAACACGATTATGAGTTATTTTTGCATACGTAATATCGATATTAT
>BLSH010166948.1:2085533-2104063 GCA_018402905.1 Glandirana rugosa | reverse complement strand
AGAGACAGCCAGCAGGAACCTCTCCCTTTAGAACTAGGAGATGATTATAGAACAATAATCTGTCCCTTACAGCAACAGCAGGAACCTGACCCTATAGGAGTAGGCAATGATTTTAGAATAATAATCTGTCCCTTACAGGACCAGCAGGAACCTCTCCCTTTAGAACTAGGAGATGATTATAGAACAATAATCTGTCCCTCTAAGCCAGGGTTCCTCAAACTATGGCCCTCCAGTTGTTCAGGAACTACAATTCCCATCATGCCTAGTCATGTCTGTGAATGTCAGAGTTTTACAATGCCTCATGTGATGTGTAGTTCCGCAACAGCTGGAGGGCCGCAGTTTGAGGATGCCTGCTCTAAGCAGTAGACTCTACCTAGTCCAGTCAGATCGTTCTGTAATGCAGGATGATGAGATGTTATTAGATCTGCAATCTGTCCCTAAAAGCAGTAGTAGTAGTAATCTCTACCTAGTCCACAATCAGATCGTTCTGTAATGCAGGAGGAGATCTGCAATCTGTCCCTCAAAGCACTAGAAGTAGTAGTAATCTCTACCTAGTCCACAATCAGATCATTCTGTAATGCAGGATGAGATCTGCAATCTGTCTCTCGATCAGTAGTAGTAGTAATCTCTACCTAGTCCACAATCAGATCGATGAGATGTTATTAATATTATATCTGCAATCTGTCCCTCACATCGCTGGCAGTATCCTCTCCCTAGACTAGCCTGAGAGCATGTGACATGCAGCACTACGTGACTCCAGCTTATATGGAGGCTGGGTCACATGATGCACTAGCCAATCACAGCCATGCCATTAGTAGGCATGACTGTGATGGCTTCTAAGGGCAAACCAGTGAAACGCTTGTTGATTGCCTGCTCTGCAGCTATTCAACATGCGTGATCAAATACCCGAACCCAGAACCCGAACCCAAACTTTTTTTCAAATGTCCGGGTTCGGGTCCGGGTCACGGACACCCCAAAGTTCGGTACAGACCCGAACTTTACAGTTCGGGTTCGCTCAACTCTAGTCACCAGTGCATTAGCTCTAAAGGTATGGCTGTCCCTTTAGAGCAGTGGTTCTCAACTCCAGTCCTCGGGACCCACCAACAGGCCAGATTTTAAGTATTACCTTGGGGAGATGCAGACTAGAATACTGCAATCACTGAGCAGCAAATTATATCACCTGTGATGCATTTCAGTTATCCTGCAAACCTGGCCTGTTAGTGGGTCCCGAGGACCGGAGTTGAGAACCACTGCTTTAGAGTTTTGTGCCGCGGTCCATGACTCCCACCCGCATGCATGAGAGTGATGTCATCGCGGTTCAGCCAATCAAACGGCCAGGGCATGGGAACCTGGAAGGAAGACCGGGTGAAGATGGAAGCCCTGTCAGCGGTTACAGCTCACCACTGTAGGGCTTCGTTCTAAGGTAAGTATGCAATGCATACTACCACATTATGCCATTGCCTTGCAAGTTTTTTTTTTTTTTGTTTTTTTTTAAGGTGCGGTTTGTTAATGGCATGGTTCTTTATACACCATTAAAAGTTCTATTCCTTTCCTGCTGTACCCATACTTAAAAACAAATTTGACTGGGATTAGGCTTTAAAGCTGAGCACCAGGCAAACAACTTTCTTTTAATAGCCACAAAGGTTATTTGTGTTCGCTTGCAAATACTGGTATTACCTTGTTAAAGTAGCAGTGATATTATCAGTGTGATGTACATAGCCTGTGTAGACAACAGAGATGTGGGAGGGGCCTAGCAGGTCCACCCACTACAGTCTGCCTGCAGAAAACTAGAGGAGGGGTGGAGAGAAGACCAGTCACCCCTCACAAGGAGAGCGAACAGCAGTGACTGGTCTGTAATGCAGGAAGTTCCTGAGCAGAAGCAGTTTTGTGCTGGATTCCTGCACAGATGTGGAAGAAATACACACATTCAGGTCAAAATATCTATGGCATTTTTATTTAGACAATATCTGCTTAACTTGGAATTCAGCTTTAAAGTCCCATCTTATTTTGACACTACACTCTTTACAGTTGTCACTGACTGAGCTGACTTTTTGTGCAGGGAAAATATGAGCAGACTTCATGCAAGGGACATTGCAGCTGACTGGAAAAGTTTGGTAATCTTTTAATAATGGATATCCATCTACAATAACATTTTTGTTACAAGAACATTTTTATCTCAACATCAAATTGCTGGCAACTTTATCTCCACATTTGCCCTTGCACTTAATTTTCCTCCTGGTTTGTTTTGACACAGTCTATCAAGTGGAGTCTGTTGTTTGGGTATGGATTGGATGTACTCTAGAGAGTATTGCAGATTGCTCCTTGCATTGATTCATCTCGTGTGCAGGCAGCTGTGAGTGAAGGCACTAAGGAAAGACTGACTCACACTAAAAAACAAGGTATCCCCCCCCAGAATGCCCAAGCTTAGCATTTGAGTGCTAAGATGATTCATCAGTTAATTCTTATGGAAAATAACTTTCTGTTTTAGAATTAGCGAGCCCCTTATTGAAAGTATTTTGTAGTTAAGATTTCTAGGATAAATATTTATTTTTATTAAACTGACTTGTGATAAGTAACTTCGAATGCCGAGATATCCATTTCCTATGTATGCCTAGTTATCCATATACTTTCTGCTGTAAATTATATGCTGAGATATACAATACCTATGTATCCCTAAATATACATAATGTACCTTCTGCTGCAAATTATTAGGAGTGATTTTTTTTTAAAATGTCACTGAATTAAAGATAACGCTTAGTACCCTTAAAATGTTTCCTTAAAGTTGAATTCCAATTAAATGCACATGAAATGATGCAATAGTAAATACAAGCATTGAAAGTACCTTTATAGCATGTTGCTGACATGTCTGCAGATCCCCAGATATCCTCTCTTTAGGATGGCTTCCTGTCCTGTGGAACAGCATAACATGCGGCTGTGCAACTCTAATACTCGCACAGCCACTTCTTGCAGAGGCATAGCTAGTAGATTCCCTGCTGTAGTCCTTCCAACTCTGTGGATCTTGAATAGATCAATTCAACCCAGTTAATTTCTACGTCACCTACTCACTCCTCTATGCATAGTCCTGCCCCCGCAAGTCTCACCTCTGAAAGTCCTGCCCCTACAAGCCCCGCACCATAGAGCTCTGCTCTCCAATCACTGCCTGCCCTCTTAAAGCCAAACAATACTCTTCTTGGATCCGGCGCTTAGACATCCCCGAGCTCCCCGCCCTGGCCGCTGACATCATCGGGCAGCTACTGTATCTTCCGGGTCTTGATCACCGGCCACTGTCATTGGCAGGGTGGGGATGATGTCACTCCTGAGCATGCGCAGGAGCTCAGTCAGATTTGGCATTGGAAAATTTGTACAGTGAGCTGTGCGTGCGTGGCTCACTGTACAGCAGCAGACAGGCAAGTAAGTAACTTTAATGCAGAAGAAACAAAGCAGGTCTCTTCTGCATTAAAATTCCTGCCGGGTCACCAGGACTAAAACTCAGGGCTAAACTAGGGAAAGTGACTCCCATAGCCCATCCTGAAACTACAGGGGTTCAAAGGATCATAGGATATGAAGTTTCAGGACTGGAAAAAAGAAGGATGCAGATAACTTATTATTATTATGCAGAAATATCTACAGTATTTGGTATGTTACATCTTGCAAAATGTGGTAAATGTAGCATAATTAAAACTGCCCTACTGTGTGTTGGTGATAGAAAGTACAAAACACTGAGCACTAAATACAGTAACCCATAACAACCTATCACTACTCACGTCACTGAAGTCATACCAGTACAAGATCCACTTTGATTGGTTCTTCTGGGCATTTTAATTAGCACTGTTTTTGAAACCAAATGGCAGACTAAAGTTTATATTCACATTCCATGTTTATCAATGAATATTGTGTTTTGCATCGGTATTGGGGTGTAACTATCAGGCAGTGCTAGGAAAAGGTCATCCAGTGCCCAGGACAAAGATGCCAAACTGCGTCCCCACCCCATTCATGATGTGCAAGCTTAGGGGATCCTATGGCCAGCAGTAACTCGCTTGTCAAATCCAGTGCTCCTGTCAGCCTTGTAACAGAAAGAAGGCGCTCCCATTCCTACAGTAAACCATTGCGCCCAGTGCAACCACACCTCCCACCCACCCCTTTTCCTGGCCCTGCTATCAGGCTGGTTTACTGAAAAAGAGACTCTTCCTCCAATAAATTGCGTGGATATTTACTTTAATTATCCAATCATGTGACACACAGTATGTTTCCTAACAGGAACTAGTAAATCAGCCTCACTGCCTGATATCTGAAAAATGTTGTCTTCAGAAAAGTAATGTAAAAGCCAGGGCATATTGATCAGAGATAATGATTGCCTTGACTGCAACTTTCAATAAACGTTATCCCTCACACAAAAAAGATAAGTATAAGAACTAAAGGCATGCGTGTAAGATGAGTAGCATTGAGAAATAGAAATGAAAAAGGGAGAGAATGAATAAAAAGAAAAGATAAACATGTGGACGGGGGTTGTTGGATAATAGAGGGGTTACACTGATATATAATTGTGGGCAATTTTTCGTATGCAGAAAGTCGCTAGCAAGAAATTATAGAGAAGAGTATGTAATCAAGGGCTTCCAGATTTTCAAGAGTTTAAATAATGTGTCTACAATAGTCTAGTTAATTTACCGTTGATATAAAGCCTTCCATATGTTGCCTGCTCCCTGGTAGTATAGAATCATTTTTTAATCATGATTTTGCAAATATGTGTTGTCCATTAAGGTAATAAAGGTAAGTCATTCTGTACAGGGGCGTAACGATAGGGGTTGCAGGGGTTGCAATTGCAACCGGGCCCCATGGTCCAGGGGGCCTATGTGCCTCCCTTGTACACCTGAATAGGAGGGATGGCGGGGGTGGCATTTAGAGGACCCAATCTCCTCCATTTTCCTCTATCCAGTTTACTTGTCTTCTGCTGTTCCCAGGGCCCCAGTGTGCTACCCTGGTCACCCTGGGGCCTGCTGCAGAACTTGTGAAAGGGCCCCACTGCAGTACCGTAATAAAGGGACCCACAATGGGAGTAAAGGGCCCCAGGATCAGTGGGAAGAGGGAAGGGCCCTGGCCAGGGATCAGGGGGCCCTTCATAATTTCTTGCACCGGGGCCCTGAAGGTTCTAGTTACGCCTCTGATTCTGTATATTGTGTTAATGTACACTTCAATAATTTAATTCAGTGAAATGCCATTTCAGGGTCTACCTATTTTACCTGTGCATGCTTGTATAATTGACATAAATACACAAGGATTCTCAACTGCTTCAGTAAATTAACCTATATATTTCAATTGTCTGTAGGTTGTTTATACTGTTTGTCTGCTTTAACAGTTGAACTCTGTTCAAAACATTATTCCAATAGCAGTGTTTGCAAGCAACTGATTATGTGCATCATGTGAACATGAATATCTTAAAAGAATGGTGGCAAGCTGTATGGCACCATCTCCTTTATTCTAATCACAAAGCGCCATGCAAAACAGCACCAGCGAGGGTTAACTGGGCCTGGCTAGCCATCAAAATGGATGCGCACACACCTGGCAACACACAAGCACAGATGCTTCTGTAAGAGGAGAAAATCTGGTCCCATAACAAAATACATTGCTTGCTGGAGGCAAACATGAACTGATAAACTGCCATTTTCTTTTGGAATTGCTGCAAAACCCATTGGCCACACAGATGTGTGTACTTTTCTTTTTGTATAAAAGACTGGCATCATTTTACATAAACAAAACAAAATCACTCTTAAAGCCGACTTTAACCTTAAAAGATATTTAATGACTATGCTAAGTACAAATATAGTATGTATTTTTCCTTATGGTGCATTGTAGTGACTTTTTTCCTACTACAGCCATTATGTGTTAGTTATACATTACTATTATTATTATACAGGATTTATATAGCGCCAACAGTTTGCGCAGCGCTTTACAATATAACATAATGTACTTCTGCTGTAAATTATTAGAAATATTTTTTTTTTTCAAATGTTAGGCTGATTTCACACTGCTCCATTTAAAAAACGTATCAAAAACACAATCACAGCACGTTTTCTATTCATTTTAGTAGTTTGAAAAGTGCAGAAAAAATGCATCAGGCAGTGCTTTTAAAAATGCAACTAAAACACAACTGACCGGTGTAAAGAGTTCCATAGGATTTAAAGGGATGCATTTTTCATGCATGTTTCTTCCACATTTTAACCCCTTGGCGCCGGCTCCCGTCGGCCCTATAAGAGGTTTGGCATTCTGAGAGGCGGGGCTTGTGACCATGTGACCACCATGATTAGCTGTCACATGATCAGAAAATTCCTGATCGTAAGAAGCGATTGGGAGCTTTTCATGAGCTGCCGGTCACTGTGTCGGGAGCGCACAAGGCGCGTGCTCTCGGCGCAGCTCTATTGGCGCTAATGCATGCAGATACTGAAGCTGGGCCTTGCCACCGAGGAGCCGCATATTTGCGTGCGGTCGACGCCTAGGGGTTAAATTGAGAAACTAATCAAAAACTGATCAATGTGAAAGGGCACTATATCTACAGTACTGCACAAAAGTTTTAGGCAGGTGTGAAAAATGCTGTAAATTAAGAAAGCTTTCATAAATAGAAGGTAAGTTAACAGAAGTGAAATACATATCAAATCAATATTTGGTGTAACCACCCTTTCCAAACAGCATCAATAATTCTAGGTATATCTTGAACACTGTTTTTGAAGGAACTCGGCAATTAGGTTGTTCCAAACTTCTTTGAGAACTAGCCACAGATCTTTTGTGGATGTAGGTGGCCTCAAATCCTTGTGTCTCTCCATGTAATCGCAGACAGACTCCATGATGTTGCGGTCAGGGCTCTGTGGGGGGCCAAACTATCACTTCCAGGACTCCTTGTTCTTCTTTACGCTGAAGATAGTTCTGAATGACATTAGCTGTATGTTTGGGGTCATTGTTCTGCTGCAGAATATCACTTGCCTTCCTGATGGTATGGCATGTAATTCTCAACATTGAGGATCCCGTTGATCCTGACCAAATCTCCAACTCCATTAGCACAAATGCAGCCCCAAACCTCCACCACGCTTCAGTGTTGCCTGCAGACACTCATTGCACCACTCTCTAGCTCAATCACAGACAAACTGCCTCCTGCTACAGCCAAATATTTCAGATTTTAACTCATCAGTCCAGAGCACCTGCTGCCATTTTCTGCACCCCAGTTCTTCTTCTGTTTTTGTGCATAGTTGAGTCATGTAGCCTTGTTTCCACTTCAGAGCAGTGGCGGCCCGTGCATTAGGGGCACATGGGCGCCGCCCCCCCCCATCCATGCTTCTGGCCCCCTGATCTACATATCAGGGCACCGGGCTATGGATTCCAATGGGGGGGTGGATTTTTGAAGTACATGATTAGAGCCAGAGGCTCACTATCTCACACAGTTGCGTGAGATAGTGAATGAATATTCGCTATCGCCACACTGATCCTATTCCCGGCCAATCAGGAAGCGTGTCTGAGACCTGTCACCCAATTGGCTGAAAGTACAGGCGATCCTATTGGACGCCAAGGAGAAGAAGGGAGGAGCCACACAGAAGACACAGGAGACCACCCACCGTCCATAGAAGCCCGCTGCCGCTGGAGCCAGCAACCCGACGCTGAAGCCCACAACCCACTGAAGCCCGCAACCCCCCTGCCGGACCCTGCAACCCGCCCGCTGGGGCCCGCAACCGGTGGGGTAAGTGCGGGGGGTGCTGAGATGCTGCCGACCGACCAAAGAGGGGGTAGTTGTTTGCTGCCCCCCCAAAAAAAAACACCAGCCTCCACTGCATCCAAGGTATGGCATATGGGCCACAATTCCATGGAGACCACTTCTGGCAAGACTTCTCTGGACAGTAGCTGTTTGTACCTGGGTCCCATTGGTTTCTGCCAGTTATGTGCTGATGAGACTGCTGGACATCTTCAGATGTTGAAGGGAAGTAAGCATGATGTGTCTTCCATCTGCTGCACTAAGTTTCCTCGGCCAACAACTGCACCTACAGTCCTCAGCATTGCCCGTTTCTTTGTGCTTCTTCAAAAGAGCTTGAACAGCACATCGTAAAATCCCAGTCTGATTTAAAATCTTTGCTCAGTCTTGCAATGGTGTATGACCTGTGACATGAAACTGTCTTCACAACCTCACCTTAGTAGCCAAGTTTGGCTGTTTCTGTTTCAGTTAAAGAGGAAGTAAACTCTGCTGTTTATTTATTTATTTTTTTTACCTGCAAAGTAAAGGCATAATGTGCTAGTATGCATCGCATACTAGCACATTATGTAACACTTACCTGCAAATGAAGCCCTCGTTGTCCCCGCTGCAGGCCACATCCATCTTCGCCCGTCTCCTTTTTGGGTCCACGGTCTCTGGCTCTGTGACTGGCCGGAGCCGTGTGACATTACTCCAGTGCATGCCGGTCAAGGCATAGGGCTCTGAAGAAATGGCACCAGCACCCGTTCCTGTGCATGTGCCAATGACGTAATCAGCGCAGTATACAGTTAATATCTCCTAAACGGTGCAAGTTTAGGATATATTTACAGTACCTATAGGTAAGCCTTACTATAGGCTTACCTATAGGTACAAACATTAGAGGGAGGTTTACTTCCTTTTTAATGACTGTGTTTCAACCTACATATGAAATTGATGATCATTAGCACCTGCTTAGTATAATTGGTTAACCACTTGCTGACCAGCTTTATACAGTGGCAGGTCAGCTCTCGCATATCGCCGTAGCTGTACGGCGGGTTTGTGCATGAATGTTTGTGGGAGCCTGTCACACAGGCACAACGGGAATATGCCTATATAAACAAGGCAATCCCCATTCTGCCACATGACATGGCAGGGATCTACTGTTCCCAGTAAATCGGGAACATTGATCTCTGCTATGTCCCTGCCAGCCCATCCCATCCCCCCTACGGTTAGAACAGGCTGAGGGAACACAGTTAACCCCTTGATCGCCCCCTAGAGTTAACCCCTTCCCTGCCAGTGTCATTTTTACATTGATCACTGCATTTTTATAGCACTGATCAATGTAATAATGTCACTGGTCCCCAAAAAGTGTCACATAGGGTCAGATTTGTCAGCCACAATGTCACCGTCCTGCTAAAAATCGCAGATCAATGCCATTACCAATAATAAATAAATAAATAAAAGTCCCTAAATCAATACCATAGTTAGACGCGATAACTTTTGTGCAAACCAATCAATATAGGCCTATTGCGATTTTTTATTTTTTTTTACCAAAAATATGTAGAAGAATATATATCGGCCTAAACTGATGAATAAATTAGTTTTTTTCTATTTTATTTTAGATATATATTATAGCAAAAAGTAAAAAAAAAAAAATTTCAAAATTGTTGGTCTTTTTTTGTTTATAGCGCAAAAACTAAAAACCACAGAGGTGATCAAATACCACCAAAAGAAAACTCTATTTGTGGGAAAATTTGTGGCAAACAAAATCAATTTTGTTTGGAAACAGTGTCGCACACTCGCGCAATTGTCAGTTAAAGCGATGCAGTGCTGTATCGCAAAAAATGGCCTGGTCATTAAGGGGGCAAATCCTTCCGGGGCTGAAGTTGTTAATCATGCACCCTCCTCTAATCCTACAAAATCCCTGACTTTGTGCAAGTGTACAATGCGTGCGCGTGTAAGTATTGATGAAGGTTTGAAGCCAAAGGGTAGTTATACCAAATATTGATTTGATTTAGATTTTTCTTCTGTTCACTCATCGATACAGTAGCTGTACAGGCACAGCTGCTTGTCCTAGTTTGACAGGCATGCGAGTATTAGTGAGCAGACATAGGGTTGCCACCTGTCCGGTTTTGACCCGGACAGTTTTGATTTTGACAAATGCGCCAGGATTTCAGTCTGCCTGAAACCCAGACAAACATACAGTTGTGCTCATAAGTTTACATACCCTGGCAGAATTTATAAATTCTTGGCCATTTTTCAGAGAATATGAATAACACAAAACCTTTTCTTTCACTCACGGTTAGTGTTTGGCTGAAGCCATTCATTATCAATCAACTGTCATAATGATAACAGAAACTACCCAAATGACCCTGATCAAAAGTTTACTTACCCTGGGGATTTTGGCCTGATATCATGCACACAAGTTGACACAAAGGGGTTTGAATGGCTATTAAAGGTAACCATCCTCACCTGTGATCTGTTTGCTTGTAATTAGTGTTTGTGTATAAAAGATCAATGAGTTTCTGGACTCCTGACAGACCCTTGCATCTTTCATCCAATGCTGCACTGACCTTTCTGGATTTTGAGTCATGGGAAAAGCAAAAGAATTGTCAAAGGATCTGCGGGAAAAGGTAGTTGAACTGTATCAAACAGAAAAGGGATATAAAAAGATATCCAAGAAATTGAGAACGACAATCAGCAGTGTTCAAACTCTAATCTAGAAGTGGAAAATAAAGGGTTCTGTTGACCCAACCCACGGTCAGGTAGACCAACTGAAATTTCAGCCATAACTGCCACGAAAATTGTTCGGGATGCAAAGAAAACCCCACAAATAACTTCAGGTGAAATACAGGACTCTCTGAAAATATGTGGTGTGGCTGTTTCAAGATGCACAATAAGGAGGCACTTGAAGAAAGATGTGCCGCATGGTCGAGTTGCTAGAAGAAAGCCATTACTATGCAAATGCCACAAAGTATCCCACTTACAATACGCCAAACAGCACAGAGACAAGCCTCAAACCTTCTGGCTCAAAGTTATTTGAAGCGATGAGACCAAAATTGAGCGTTTTGGCTACAACCATAAATACTACATTTGAAGAGGAGTCAACAAGGCCTATGATGAAAGATAAACCATTCCTACTGTGAAACACGATGGTGGATCACTGATGTTTTGGGGATGTATGAGCTACAAAGGCACAGAGAATTTGGTCAAAATGGATGGCAAGATGAATGCTGTACGTTATGAAAAAATATTGGAGGAACATTTGCATTCATCAGCAATGAAGCTGCGCATGGGACATACTTGCAAATTCCAACATGACAATAATCCAAAACACAAGGCCAAGTTGACCTGTCATTGGCTGCAGCAGAATAAAGTGAAGGTTCTGGAGTGGCCATCTCAGTCTCCTGACGTCAATATCACTGAGCCACTCTGGGGAGATCTCAGACGTGTAGTTCATGCAAGAGAGCCCAAGAATTTACAGGAACTGGATAGAGGCTTTTTGCAAAGAGGAATGGACAGTTTTACCATCTGAGAAGATAAAGAACCTCATCCACAAATAACACAAAGGACTTCAAGCTGTCATTGATGTTAAAGGGGGCAATGCATGGTATTAAGAACTGGGGTATGTAAACTTTTGATCAGGGTCATTTGGGTAGTTTCTGTTGTCATTATGATTTAAAAAGAGTAAACACAGTTGATTGACAATAAATACCTTCAGCCAAACACTAACCATGAGTAAAAGAAACATTTTTGTGTTCTCATTCATATTCTCTGAAAATGGCCAAAAAAATCATAAATTCTGCCAGGGTATGTAAAGGTATGAGCACAACTGTACCTCCAGTCTAACCTCCAGTCCAACTCATCTAATGGCTGTCTCTATGGGAAGCCCCTGTATTATGGTGGGGTGACACAAAATCCTGTATTATGAAAGAAGGGAGTAACACTGACCTCTGTATTATAAGGAAGGGGGTGACACTGACCTTTGTATTATGGGGGGGGGGGGTGACACCTAGGGTTGGCACCTGACCTGGATTCCCCTGGGCAGTCTGGGTATGGAGTCGTATGTCCGGGTTTTCGTTTTCCTGAAAACCAGACACCTGTCTGTTAACGCAGTTTGGCCACATCCACTGTTTACCACAATGCACTACATGCACCAAACTACTACTCTCCATGGTGCACCTAAAGGTGTCCCAGATCTTTTACAATCCTACTACAACAAAAAAATTGCCATGTGCTGTTAAAGTGTTCGGGTTTGGCTTGAAGAATAGGTGGCAACCCTAGTTGGACATTGCCTCACAGATTGGTAAAGGAGGGGTTACATATTTACAGAAGGTGAGAGACACACCCTGGAATGAGTGGACACAGATAAGGATAGATGGAAACTGGCCAGGCATTGATGGATAGATATATCTGGGTTAATTTTCAGATAAAAGTTTACTCATCTGAGTTTCTTTTTCAGGTAACTTTGATCCAGGAGATCACCTACAACTAGACACATGATTGTTAAAAGTTTGTGGTTTTGATCAGAGACGAGGAAGGGGTTTATGGTGAAAGTGAGTAGAGCCAGTTTGATAGTTTAACTGGTGCCAGGCTGTGTTATTTCTGATACACTTTGCTGTAAGTGCTATACACACATCATCTACAGAATTAACAGGTGGTAAAGTAATTCTGTCAATGTGTACTTCGTTATAATATACAGTATGTACAGAAATACACAACAGTACTACATTTGACATACATTTTATCTATTTATTTTAGGTTATATTTGTTTTAGAAATTTGAAGTTGGTTTATTTATAAAATACTTTAAAGTGGTTGTCAACTCTTGACCACCACTTTAACCTACAGGTAAGCCTATGATAAGGCTTACCTGTAGGTTCCCTGCATATCTCCTTAACTTGCACGGTTTAGGAGGTATACAGTGTACTTGCCTCCATGCCGTTTGTTCACTGAGATTGTGCCGTCACGCGGCTCCGGCATATCACAGAGCCGGAGTCCGCAGCCCCGGAAGGAAGAGGGGTGAAGATGAACGCTTCCTGGAGCGGGGACAGCGCAGGCTTCCAATGCAGGTAAGTGTCACGTAATAGACTAGTATGTGATGCATATCAGCCTATATTATGCTTTTATGTTGCAGGGTAATAAAGAGGAACAAAGAAAAAGTAAAACCCATCATAATTTAATGAATTTGTTTTTGGCCTCATTAACATGAGCATACCAATTTGTGCACCTGGTAAAGGGCTGTCCTCACTCTCACAGTACATGCCCATGCAGGCAGCCTTTTCAAATCAATGACAGGCAGCCGGCTGCACAGACCTGCATGTATCTCCAAGTGCATCCCTGGGTGTACATCCATGTGTGTGTAATACATGGATTAAAACACAGACAGATTGTGCATTTTCATGTGGATGAAGACGTCCCTTCACACAAGTGTACAGATCGGTACGCCCACGTGAATAAGGCCTGCATGCTTATTAAAGTGGTTGTCCACTCTTGACAACAACTTTAACCTACAGGTAAGCCTATAATAAGGCTTACCTGTAGGTTCCCTGCATATCTCCTAAACCTGCAAGGTTTAGGAGATATACAGTGTAATTCCCTGTGCCGTCATCATCGGCACATGCGCAGTGAAGAAACGGCCTCTGTGCCGTTTCTTCACTGAGATCGTGCCGCGATTGGCGGCTCGCATGCATGGGAGTGACGTCACGTGGCTCTAGCAAATCACAGAGCCGGAGTCTGCGGCTCCAGAAGGAAGAGGGGCAGAAGATGGATGCTTCCTAGAGCTGGGACAGTGCGGGCTTCCAATGCAGGTAAGTGTCACATAATAGGCTAGTATGCGATGCATACTAGGGTTGCCACATCATCCCTTTAATCCAGGACACATATGAATTACACAGGTTATGAGGCTAATTTAATGCAGATAAGGCATCAAGTGAGTTTAATTACCACCTTAATCAGCCACATAACCTGTGTAATTAATATGTGTCCTGGATTAAAGGGATAATGTGGCAACCCTAAGGCCTCACACACACGGCGTAATAGCAAAACGTCGGGACCGACGTCAGGCAAAAATCAGCGTCAAAAACGCAATTTCATCTGCGTTTTGCATCGGCGTTAATGAGCGTTAGTGTGGCGTCAATAGGCATTTTTAAAAAAAAACATTCCTCTGCTGTTTTTTAACCTGAAAACGCTGGCTCTAAAAATGCAGGTTAACACCACTACATTGTTAAGGCGCGTTAGTGAGCGTTTTGCCGGCTCAGCGTCAAAAAACGCCATAACGTTACAGCTTTGGAACACACGGGTCCTGCGTTCGATTTACAGCTTAATAACGCCAACGCCATCTACAGTTCAAAAACGTCTGCGTTTTTATGGGACCATTGAATAACATGGAGAGCTGCAAAAAATGCTAAAAAATGCGGCGGTAAAAAAATCTGTGTGTATGAGGCCTAATGCATACTAGCCTATTATGCTTTTATGTTGCAGGGTAATAATGAGGAACAAAGAGGAAGTAAAATCCATCAGGGTTTTACTTCCTCTTTAAAGGTCAGTGTTATATCAGCTTATCAAATCCTTAACCATTCTATTCGTTTTTTTGAAAAGAAAGTTTCCTCACACATCTGTATATGTATGTTCTATATTTTCATAATTTAAGAATTAAGCAAATACAATATGATGAAAGTGCAGCAAACTTTACAATTTCATTTGTACAGAAGTAAGCTTTCATTAAAGAGGAAGTAAACCCAGATGGGGTTTACCTCCTCTACATGCCCCTGTAATGTAGATGCATAATGGGCTATTATGCATCGCATAGTAGCCCATTATGTGCCACTTACCTGCAAATGAAGCCTGCGATGTCCAGCGATGTCCCCTGTGCTGGCAGCGTCCATCTTCAGCCCCTCTTCCTTCCGGGGCCGTCAGTCATGACACGGTCACGGTGGAGGAATGGCACGGAGGCCATTTCTTTACTGCGCATGTGCCGACATGACATCGGCAAAGCAAATAAACTGCATATCTCTCCTGAACCGTGCAGGTTTGGGAGATATGCAGGGCACCTACAGGTAAGCCTTATCATAGGCTTACCTGTAGGTTAAAGTGCTTGTCACAAGTTGATAACCACTTTAAATTGTACTTTATACAGATCGCATAGTTAGGATTCTGATCTCCATCTCAGAAAGGGCCCTTGTGCAAACTCTCAGCACATATTTGCTGGTAGAGCCTGCCTCGTTTCCTGGCTGGAGGTGATCCAGCATAATTAAGTACTTTCCTCTTCAATCTCAGGCTTGCCATACATGACATACAGCCAGCTGAACTAAAAAGAAACTGAGCTGATTTCCCCATTCACACCCAGGGCCGTCTTTAAGGCAGGGCAAAGGGGGCAGCTGCCCTGGGCCCTGCCATTGTTGTGGGGCCCAAAGCAGCTGCCTCATACTTGCCAACTATCCTGGTTTAAATTCCCTTGTCCCTTGAAGATTTAGACCTGTGCTGTGTCCCTATATCTAAGTGCTGCTACTAAAGCTGCCCAACTCTGCCCTATTTTTGTGTACAGATGACTCACCTGCAGACCCTATGTTTACATCTAAATAACCGGCATTGATGTGTAAATAGCGGCAGCATTCATATGTAAATAGTGGTGGCCAGCTGCACTGATATGTAAACAAAGGTGGCATTCATATGTATATTATGCCCCCCTGAGGTCATATTGACCATCACCTATACTGGATGCTGCCCACTGGGGAAACAAAGGCATGCTTGAAAGTCCACAGCACATGTCAGCAGATGCATGAGGGTGTCATTAATAATTGATGGCACTGCTGTGTATCTGCTAAAGGGCAGCACATTTCTGTGGTATCAGGAAAGTGACTTTATGCTCCCCAGTCCATGGTGTGCAGACAGTGAGGAGATGATGTGCTGTAACCTCTAGCAACCAATCTGAGGGCAGTAATGATGTGCAGTAACCTCTAGCAACCAATCAGTGAGCAGTATTGATGTACAGTAATCTCTAGCAACCAAACAAGCAGAAAGTATGTGCTGTAACCTCTAGCAACTAATCAGTGAGCAGTAATATGTGCTGTAACCTCTAGCAACCAGACAGTAAGCGGCAATGATATGCTGCAACCTCTGGAAACCAATCAAAATCACTGCTGATCTGATTCAGTAAATTGATTTTGAGTCTAGTTGCTATTTATTGTATATCTCAGAGCAGGTGGAGAGTGAAATGGCATGGGGGGGCCCAAGAAAGTATTTGCCCAGGGTCCAATCAATATTAAAGACGGCCCTGTTCACACATCCAAGGTGGATGTGGAAAATCCTCTCCGCTGTGTCTCACTATAAGAATGCGCTGCTCAGCCCTACAGCCGCATGCACGGATCGAGCAAAAATATACAGACGAGCCCATTCATAGAAAGTCGATAGATTAACTTCTCACAAACACGAACAGCCATACATGGATCAGCAAAAACTGGCCCAATTGCAATCCCTGTCTGGCCAATTTTTCTGTCCCCAGCCCACCCCTTTCATTCACTGGATTAAAGTTTTTCAATCATGGAGGCTCAGTATCACATGTGGGCATTGCTACAGTTTCCTGTTTGAGGAGAAAAGAACAAAAGCCACTGGGTCTAAAATAAGGTATGTAATGAAAATGGAAAGGTTTTATTTAATTATTTCAATAGCTTTTTGATGAGGGGAGGGGAAGGGGGAACCAGGGAAGGCAAAATATAAGCAGATTAAACTTCAACTTTAAATGTGAAAAGCAGTTATCTGGCTTCCCAAGTCACTGATAATTAGTTGTAAACTATTTATCTTTATTGTAAAAAGGAATGTATCACTAATGTGGCTCCAGCTGTGCTGATATAGAACATTACAATGTCACACGTGGAGTGCATCACTGAAAGCTTGTTGTAACTGAATAAATCATATCAAGAGAGCTGCAAAGGCCACAGTAACAATTAGTATTATTGCTATTAATGGTTTAGGTAAAATAGCTCACGTAGTAGTAACACATTATATAATTTGTTCAATCACATATTAATTTGTTATACTAATTAAACAATTCTTGATATGATTGTTGTGGCTCACAGAACACCTGTTATCATTAAATAAACATGGATGTCATAGAAGATATAGGGTGACAGAGCACCATAGGATGAGACGTAGCGCTAGTGTTATTAGACAGCTGGTTATAACCCAGAAGTCTATGTTTACTATTGATTTCATTATGATTTAGCTGACCACAGTTTCTGGTTTTATCTGTCATTAAATGTAACTTTAGTTTGAGGAGTGAAAATAGCATATCTTGGAAAAATGTAAGAAATGTCAAATTTTAAAGTTCTTCTAATTAGCAGGATAAAACATTTTATTGAAATGAGACAAATCCAGAATAAATAGGCCGCATGTATATCACTGCTGCATTTTGTGTGTCTTGCTTCCCGCCTTTGACTACAGTGTCTCCCTGTGACCTTCCTCTTTTCTACTATTTGATTTCATTACAATGCATCAAAATCTTCTACCAAAGATGAAAGCAGTGGCGGCCCGTGCCCGTGTAATCCATGTGTCCGCCCCCCTAATCTACATGCAGGACGCTGGACGCATAGATTCCAATGGAGGGGCGGGGTGTTTTTTTTTCAAGCACATGATTAGATCCAGAGGCTCTAATAGACATCAAAAAAGGGTGGGTTCGGAGCTCCGTGCCCACCCAGTTGTGTGGCAATATTTTCACACTGATCTTCCTCCCGGCCAAACAGGAAGCAGATCCTGAGACCAGTCACCTGATTGGTTGAAAGGACAGGCCCTATTGGATGCCTAGGAGGAGGATGGAGGAGACGCACAGCGGTAGCCGCCGTGATGCAGAGGAAGAGGAGACGCCTGCCCCACAACCTAGATGGGGTAAGTGCAGTGCTGGATGACCGACCGACCACGAAACCCCCCGCGGGTGACCCGACCGACAGTGGGAGCTGATGGCTGTTTGCTGACCCCAAAAAAAACGGCCAGCCAGCCAGCCACTAGATGAAAGGCATAATTTACAAAGTATCACTGCTTTGGGTTATCTCATGGCAATATCTATTACAATTGCTCTTATTTGTGTGTGAGTGACTTAAAACAGCCTATAATGTTTAAACTAATGTTTATTGATGTCCAGTTTATATATGATTCATGATCTACTAACACTTAGAGGAGAAGTACAGCTAAAGCTCATTTGCCTGTGCTTCTCCTGTGCATCACAGGAGTACAGATCGTTCACTTCATCGAGCTGCTGAGAGCCTGAGCCGGCCGCTCCCGCCCCCTCCACAGTCCATCACTCCAGTGAGTGCAGAGGGGGGGGGGGGGCAGAGCAGACAGCGATCTGCAGTCTTTGATCGCTCAGTTCTCAGCCTTAGAGCCAGCAGGGGACAGATGCAGCATCGGACCAATGGTGCATCCACCTAGGTGTCTCTTCACACCTTAAAAAAAAAAAAAGGATGAGTGGATCCACCTACGTGGTAACCAGGCTACGACGTAGACAGGGGACGACCGAGATTCCGACTCTTGACTCGCTAGTTTCTGACGTCTAGCGACAGACGAGACGGGGGGGGGGGGGAGACGTGAGTGACCTCACTACCTGACACCTCCCCCGCCCTCGCCGGCCGAGTCCGAGAGTCGTCGAGCTACTTCACTTGCTAGACATGAGGACACTACGTGTCCTCTTCGTGTCCGTTTACTCGAAATCGACATGAAGAGGAGATTCACAATCATCTAGTACTTAGTATATATTTGACCTGTAGTTATTTGTAATCAAATTTGTAATATCCGACAAAATTCAGTGAGTGTGTGTTTATTCTCGTTAACATTAT
>BLSH010166948.1:2070108-2081261 GCA_018402905.1 Glandirana rugosa | reverse complement strand
CTGTCAACCCCACCCCCCCACAGTTAGAACACACCCAGGGAACATTATTAACCCCTTCACTGCCCCCTGCAGGTTAACCCCTTCAATGCCAATGACATTTATACAGTAATCAGTGGATATTTAAATTTCTGATCGCTGTATAAATGTCATTGGTCCCAAAAAAGTGTCAAAAACGTCCGACATGTCCGCCCCGATATCGCAGTACCGATAATCGCAGATCGCCGCCATTACCAGTAAAAAAAAAAAAAATAATAAAAACGCCATAAATCAATGTCCATAGTTTGTAGGCGCTATAACTTTTGCGCAACCCAATCAATAAACGCCGATTGCGATTTTTTTAACCAAAAATATGTATAAGAATATATATCGCCCAAAACTGATGAATAAATTTGTTTTTTTATATTTTATTTTTGGATATTTATTATAGCAAAAAGTAAAAAATATTGTTTTTTTTTCAAAATTGTTGCTCTTTTTTTGTTTATAGCGGCGATTAGAAATGACGCAGAGGCGATCAAATAACACCAAAAGAAAGCTCTATTTGTGGGAAAAAAAGGACGCCAATTTTGTTTGGGTACAACGTCGCACGACCGCGCAATTGTCATTCAAAGAGCGACAGCGCTGAAAACTGAATATTGGTCCGGGCAGGAGGGGGGTTTAAGTGCCCAGTAAGGAAGTGGTTAAACATAGAGAAGGATCTCAAATAGATGGCAGTTGCTAAGCTATATTAGTTATGATTAATTTGCAACATTACTTATCTGATAAAAAGAATGCTTCCCATTGTAACTTTATTTAGTTTGTTTTCTCAAATTTCAACTGCCTTATTGGTTTAAGTTTGATACAATTCAATCATATTCTGCTTGGAAATATTTTTACACAGACATTCCCCAGGTACCTTTTCTAACTATATCCTATCGCATATGTAATTTAAGTGAATTCAATTCTGTGTAGGTACTCTGTACCAGAATTTGGATATGTGCTTTCAATAAGTAATCCCACAGGTCTCTGTCCATGGTGCTGAATAAACAATATATTTGTTGCACCCATTTTATTCATAGAAAGTTCATAACATAGTTCACATTCAGTTCATGCTCACTATGAAGGTTGCTATAGCAACACATTCACATTTCCTTTAATTAGAAATTAGCCTTTCATTGGGACTGTCCTTATAATGCTTCACATGTTGACCACACAATGTGCTGTCACAACCGACTAATAATCGAAAGCAATTATCCTCATGTGGATAGGCAATAACAAAAGAACTATACATGTTATACCTATGTGTTAAGGAGAGTCTAAAACCCTGAGAGTAGATTGACAGTCTACTGTTTGCTCTGGGTTTTTAACCAAATCGCAGTATTGTTGAGTTGTGTGGGTTACAGTATGTTATTGCTTGAAATACAACTGGAGGCTCTTGTGTGACAGTCCAAACAGGCCCTAAATCCAGGTACAAAATGAAAACAATTAAAAATATATATATTTTACCCTCCCTGAGTCAAATCCTCTTTCTTTTGTGTCTTATATGCCTACCTTCCACACACTTCAGGATTGTGAATCAGCTGTGACAATGCCGATAGCCTGCAACTGCTGGCAACTTCTCATCCCATTGTATTGCAAGCAGGCACCACCTACATAGGGAGGACATAGCTGCTTTGAGTTCAGTAGCAGTGCAGCAGCATTGCCATGTGCTTAGGAATTCAGAGCTGTGTTGGTATGCCAAAGAGGAAGATATATACTCTGAGGATCTCCATTGGGGTTGCATATCGGAGAGACTCCTCTGCATGATTATCTGGATCTGAAAGGAACCACACTTGATGGGTTAGCGGGGAAGGGGATCGTGTTTGGAGCCACTTGGAGATTATTAATGTGTGTGTTTGACCCTCTGTAATAGGGTGGTCAACTCTTTATACGATAAGAGGCTGTGTGTGTTGATGGTGGAGGTGGCGGTTTCTATTCAGGATCTCTGTTCCTGCTCATCCTATCAAGCACTGTGTGTTTTCCTTCAAAGGAAAATGGACTTTATGTGCACTTTAGTTTATTAAGGAAAGTGCTGCATTTTTATATGTTATAGTGCAGCAGCATTGTCACCCTGTCACAGGAAGCAATGTCCCTCAACTCCTTTAGTATATCAGCCCAGCTGACTCACATGCAATACCCATTTGGCCATTATAGCATAGCTGTATAAGCAAGCAAGCATTTGCTTGTGAACGATATTAGATACTGCTGACTCTCTGTGGCTGTCTAACCTATCTGTGCCTAGTGTTATATTTTTCTACTACAATGTTTTATGCTGAGGGAAAGTAGTGACTAGCCACAGGAAACACAGTTCATGTGCTATATTAAATTATCACAGCGACAGGGAAAATATCCTTGCTTTTTTTTTTCTCCTTATTGTTGACATTTTAGAATAATCGTGTTATGTTATATAGTCATTCAAATAATGCCTAGTGGAGTTCTTCTTTTATGAACATTAACAGAATGGACACAATAATAGTGCTAATTCTTTTTTCGGTTTACTTAATTTTATGCTTGTGATTTATTCTGTAGTCTCCCCTTGCACTGCTTTGTGGAAGGAAAAGGATTGCAATGTTTCTGGTGAACTCGTGCATATACAGTATAATGTCCATCTATCTTTTGTTTTTTTGTGCTTATCCCTCCAATCAATTATGTTTTTAATTGGATATTGATTGCCTCAAGAATAATACTATAAGATACAGAAAACCGCAAAGGTACAGATGTGTGCCATTTACAAGTGTATTGGGCCCAAACATGATTGTAACACAGCCACTGGGAGAACTATGGGGCTTGGGGGGGGTGGGGGTTTGGGCAAGAGAGGTGGGCATCAGAGCTCTCATTTGCTGACCAGTATTAGTATACCTATAATTTTCCTGGTTCCTGAGTGGAGTGATCCCCATCCAACAGTAACCTCATAGTTTTAATGCTGATCATTGGAAAGGAAGCTTCTCCTCTGTTCTCTAATGTCTGTAACTACACTGTAACCAGTGCTTTCTAAACCTTCCTACCACTGACCACCAGTGTAAGCAGATAAAATTTTCCACCCACTGACCACCATTATAAAGGCACATTCTTCCTCACCTTGACACCAATGTAAGGGGTCATTCTTTATCCCACTAACCACCAAGGTAAGAGGGCATTCTTCCACCCACTGACCACCATTATAAAGGCACATTCTTCCTCACCTTGACACCAATGTAAGGGGTCATTCTTTATCACACTAACCAATAATGTAAGAGGGCATTCTTCCTCCCACTGACCACCGATTTTAGATGGAATTCTTCCTTCCCCTTCCCAAAAGTTTAAGAGGGCATTCTTCCACCCACTGATACCCCTTTTTGTTTATCTGTATGTTTTTTAGAGTATTTAATTTATTGTGGTGGTGGGAATAGTATTTTACTATAGATTATTCTTCTGTTGGGGGGTGCATTCATTTTTTTTATGGAGCAATGTGCTTTCTAGTTAAGCTCCTAAACACAATCATTTCAGAAAATATTTATTGTGATTATAATTTTTATATATTATTTTTGAATAAATTGAAGTGTAGTCATACACCAAAAAGAGTTCTCTAAAAAGGCCTACTTTATGATTTCCTTATCCCCACTGTGGGACAAGTGCAAGTGTTAATCCATGTGTCTGTTTTAAATTCAGGGCACATTTATAAAACAGTGAATGCTACAGTCATCAAAGACTCTGAAGTGGTAAATCATTCCTTGTAAAACACACAAACCAGGAAGATGCACCTGCAGTTAATATTTGGTAAATGTCACATTTACTGCCCCATGAATATGCCCATTATTTTTTGGTGTTTTTTGTTCTGTATAATAACATTGTGTAAAAGTATGAAGCAACTGGAACAATAAAGTCAACAGTGGTATTTAATGTAGATGATTTTTGTAACATTACAAAGCAAGATCATCAGTGTGAACTACACAGAAATGGTATGTACATATTGAGTGTATTTTAGGAATGTATTAAAGGGTAAAAGGAATAAAATAAGCATAGAGAAGACCAGCATGCATAGCTTAAAATCTCACAGACCCCAGTCGAAGTCTAAGCACCTTTTTATCTCTTTATAGTCTTGCAGCCCTTCAATTTCTGAGATGTGACAGATTTTTGTTTTTAAAAGCCTTAAAATACCCTTAGTGAAAATGCTGTCTTCTCTTTTCCCCCTCCAGTACCATTTGCTGGCATAGCTTGTTAACTTGGGGGGAGTGCATGCTGATTGCAATGTATTGTTACTTATGTGTGTCCAGCTTCCTCATGGCCAGATGCCAAACTGTTCCACCAGGCCCCACATATGGATGGATACTGTCCTTTCACCTGCCAATGACACCTGTCCTGGCCCTGACTACAGAGTCATTTTCAGAGGAACAACGCTGAGTGTTGATTTTCTTCCACTAGTTCTTTACCACACTTTACACCTTGTCATGTTCAACCTGAAGGCAAAGAGGGTAGCCATCGCACATACTTTGCTAGGCCTCGCACACTATGGTTCTAGGCTCAGTCCGTAGGAAGGTGCCATTCTGCAGCGGCACCTAGGATAGGGACACAGCCACTCGATAGGGTGCGCCACATGCCAGGCCGTCCCTCCTACAGAACCTTTGTCACATTCTCTCTTCATCAAGAAAATCAGACCAGTTGTTCTTAATCAGAATGTCTTTTACTGAAGTAGTTCAGCTGTACTTTCATTTCTTATAGGAGTTCCATTAGGAACACATTACATGGTACAACACACAGCAAAACATGACTTTCCTTATTTCCCCATTTTAAGTGCTGTATAGGGCTATGGTGTGCATACCTTTGGTATACCTTGCTCAATCCCAATAAATGGATATTAAAGGTTCAGTCTTTTTGTCCTTTGTCACTACGCAGTAGCCCCAGTCTTTGCAAGCAATTGCTTCTCAAGTTTATGGTCTCCCTCTTGACTTTCCACAGCCATGAAGACCCACCTTTTCCTGTATATTTCTCTTCTGGAAAGGAAGTGACACATGCAGGGAGAAGGCACATTACAGCACGTAATTAACTGCTGAATCGCCAACCACTAGCCCTGTGGTACAGAATGCAAATAACTTTTTAGGCACCTGCCTACAAGCTGAGTAGCAGCCACATCCCATTAAAAGCTTTTTTACACACAGACACGCACTCACTAAAGAGAAAAGGGGGAGGTTACTGAATGCACTAAGTCTACATCTAGTGGCTATTGGACTGTGCAGTCATATTTAGTTACCCTGCACAACTGATGGAACAGGAAATTGAAAGTAAAACTATGAACATGGAGGACATTAGTGTAGTGCCTAACTGACTATATTTTCTGTACAATTTCTGTGACTACAATTGGAATTATAGTATAATGTTAATTACCTCAAATAGTTTGCTGTTTAACAAATAGGTTCAGTTTTGTGATGTTAAATTCAGAAAGTAAAAAAACAGGGAGAAACGAAGTGAAGAAGGATGACATGGATTATGTCAAACCAATGACATTAGTTATATTAGTAAAATGAAGGGGAACTATGGGAAAGAAGACATTAGCTGACTAATGTCTGACTAACTAACTATTAAGCGCTGACTAATAAGCAAGTTGGGTTTGTATGCAAACTTTATATGGTGTAGGATTTTTGTACTTCAATCACTCTAGGTCAGGGGTAGGCAACCTGGGGCCCTCCAGCTGTTGCAGAACTACAAGTGCCATCATGCATCTGGGAGTAATTGTAACTGCCAGCCTTGCAATGCCTCATGGGAAATGTAGTTCCATCTGGAGGGCTACTGGTTGCCTACCCCTGCTCTAGGTGGACCTTTTTTTTTTCAAATACATGGTATTTTTTCTTTTGTTTATGGCTAAAAACCATGTAGGTTTTTTCCAAAAAAATAGCTTTTTATGGGTTACTTGACCCTGATCTCAAACACACCCATTAACCACAAAAATGCACAAAAGTCATTCAACATGCAACACGCAACTGCCACTGCATTCAGTGCAAATTTGCTCATTGTTCTTACAATTGCAGTACAGCATGTAGCTCACAATACTTTGCATGAAAGCCCCAAGTTATTACATGGCACAGACTCGTACTTTCCACATTGTAATTGGACATCATCAATGAAGCTGGATTTAGTATCTGCATTCCGTAGGTGACTCCTACCAAACCATCACTTCTGGCAGCTGCATGAGTATCAGGCTATTTGTATTCTCATATTTCTACTGTGCTTTGTGTGGCTTTATTACACTTCAAATAAACCGAAGTGATACCTTGATTTTTGCTTTCTGCATATGATGTCACATTCGTTTTAACGACAAAATAATGGGGAAATAATGTGAATTTAAAACAACCCCAAACACAATCATACCATGGGATATATTCACAAAAAGCAGCAAATGACCTACCAATAATGGCAAATGCAAGTGTGCAAGCATTATAGGACTAGATTATATTTTCAGTAAAGGTACTCTTCTGGCTGTGATGACTATGTATTCAACAAAGACATTAGCAATTATACACACCAATATATGCACATGCTGATAAGCTGTTTACTCACATTTGTTATTTCAGGCTTTACTGACCTCCGTCAATCATATGCTGTATCATTTGAACAAAACAGACCACAATTATCATTTCATCCAGCTGAAACTCCTTCAGCATAGACAATAATACCGTGTTTTCAAAGAAAATATCCTTTGACTTTTTAATCTCATTATAGTATCGGGCACATTCTGAAAATGCCTGCACGTGGATTTCAGTTTTACTAAAACTCATTCAATACATACCATGTATTTATTAGGATGTTTCTGTTCTCAAATTATTACAATGATATCCAATTATTTATTATACCGTTGTTCTAAGCCAAAACAGTGATCTAGATCTAATTGTGAACTAAACTCCAGGCAAACAGCTCAGATGCAACACATACAGTATATGAGAGCTGCTTTACTTGCCAAAGGGTTTGTATTTCTGTCCACCCATTCCTGAGATTTACACAGTTCTGCTACCCAGCACAGTAAAGCTTGGCAGGGAAAGGGACCTGAACTTTCTCTTTTGTAGCAATTAAAATAGATTTTGTGAATTTCAGTTGTTGCTCTGCTTAGGTGAATTTATTTTTTCTTTGTTGTATTTAGGATAGTTACCTTTTGTTCATTTAGTGTTAACTGTATTTCTTTTTGTTACTATATGTTCAGCAAGATCACCTGGTTCTGCCAAACAAGTTGCTCCAATTTACCCAAAAGTGTTAGTTTTTGTGGCCAGAGTCACCACAGCATTTTGCCCCCTTCTGTGGTTCGTCACTTTGAGACATTTTTAAGTGTTTCTTTTCTAAAAAGTAAATCTCTCAGTCCTGAGAGCTGGTGGTTGACAACATACAACTTGGCAGGACATTGGAGAGGGGCTCTATAGAAGGGCACTAGATGAAGAGTGTTGTTTATTGGAACACAAAGTGGAAGACAAGTCAACACTTAACTAAGTTTAAATCTAGTCCCATCCCCATTCTAAGTTTAATCTATCTACCCTGTAAAAGAAAAGATGTCTATATTTACTTATTTTGAAGTCACTCTGGTCTGGCCACATGATTGGGTCCCAGCACCGGCTTCAGTGTAGAGGAGGGACAGTAAACAACAAATGTCCCATAGTAAGCCTATGGGTGACATCATCGCTCTAGCTCTGCAGCCATGGCTTTGTTTATTTGCTTCTCTTCTGCTTTTGGGCACGACTCTGGAAGTCCAGTTCTAGTGGTTTCAATATGACTGAAATTCTGATTACTACTATATTTTTCTTAGCTGCCCTGGCTTTCCGATTCTACAAATTTCCTTTTTTCCTATCTATCCTAACTTCTGGCCTTTATTTGTTTACGTCTTGATCCTACAATTTAGTTCTTCAGCTGGTCCTCTCTGGCTGGCAGATGTTGCCAGTAGGGCAGTGTCTGAGCTGTCATGCAATTGACTCCATCCTCACCATATTGGGTCTAGGGGAAGTTGAAATTTCCTGTATAAGCAATTACTATACACATAGAAAGACTATGTATACACTTGTTGGAAATCAAGCTAAACCAAATGCGGTTACCATACAGTTTTGTGTGGTAACTAAGTTTTCTACTGTAAGTGAGAAATTGGAAAACCTCTATACTTGCCACTCTTCTGATGCTACTATAAGAGGTGTCACAACCTTAAAGATCAGTTGCTTTCCTAATACTCCTAAGCAGCTCCAGAACTAACACTGTTCAACAAGTCTGCTTGATTTCATTGGCCATCCCCAAAATGTTTTGTTACATCTAGCCACAGTCTAAGGTTTTTCACTTCTTTGGTGAAAGTAGAAAACTTACTAACTGAAAGTAGCAGGAATCTCCAGGTGTCTACACATTGCTTTACATTTTCTGGGGATACCAGATAGCTATGTTATGGAACAGCTTTGGTAGTTGCAGGCTCTGTCCATCCCCACCTATGGCTGCCATGACAACTACCAGTCAATCATAGAGTGCTTGTCATTGATTTGACTAAGAGCGCACAAATGATTCATTCACAGGGCCAACATATAATGTTTTTAACTACACATTGTTGATATTTACATGTTGGCTGGCAGAGGTTAATAGGCTGCATTACCGTGCAAAAACAAATGGAACCAACTGCATCCCATATTGAATCAATACAGGACAGAGCATTTTAGCTTGAAATCTGGGATGATCCCATAATATATGGGACATGTCGCCAACCATATGTATGGCAGGCACACTTTCCAAACACCATTTCAAGTATATTGCCAGCCTACATCTACCAATAGACTTAAGGAAGTTTAGTTGTTCTTCCTGCAAATTAAATCTTCAGTAACCCTAGAGATGAGTTATCACTTTAGCGATTCTCAGCAGATCAGAGAATAAATTCTGATTTAGCTGGCTATGGAACTACAAGAAAATCCCTAGCAGTCTAGAAACTAGTGAAACTAATGTGATATTAGAAGATCTGTACAATATTTTAGCCATTTGAATGTTATTTGCAAATCTCATTGGACTCAGCTAAAAATAAATGTCACTTGTCTGAAAATAAGTATAATTTCCCTGGTGTATACACTTTTGAATCGAGTCTATGATGGCAGGAATTTGCAGTTAAAATATATTTATACATTTGTTTTAACATAACATCTAGCTAATCTACCAAAGCAAAAACATTATAATTTATTCTATAATATGAATGTTTCATTTGTGTTATGTTGAAAGCAAGACAGAAACAATTTTTATTTTTTAATTTCAGTTTAGTATGTTTTGTTTAGATACAAACAGTAATCATCCAATCTCGTGCATGGGTTTTAGTTCCTCTGCACATGATGGGGCATTTGAAGCCAATACATTAGCCTTGGTGAACTTTCTACTCTTTTTTGTAAATAAGTGCCATTGAGTGACAGTTTTGCACATGATTGTGTGTGACCCTGCTGCAATACCCTGAATTTACACATGATTGTTCGAGTCACGGTATGGGCTTTGTGATTACTGGATGAAGGATCATTATGAAACACCATACTTCAACTTGTCACAGGGGTCTTTGCACTCTTGGGGATACTCCTGCTCCATTTCTGAATGACTAATGTGTGATGCCAACAGTTTGAGCCTGGCATAGAAAACATGTGCTGGGAACAGCACACTCACCCTACCTGCTGCTTCTTGAATGATTTTACCACCCACCCACTTATAAATTGCATCCTTTCAATTCATTATTTTTCTTTTGCTCTTGGGTATTTTTCCTAAATGAATTGGCCAGGTTCCAAAAAGCCATAATTTTAATCCAGTGCAGTTGGAATATAGATAATGATATGCAAACCATATGGGCTGTAGACAGCTCAACTGTGATTTTTTTTTTAAGCGGTAGAAAAAAGAAAGAGAGAGAGCAAGGGGCAGAGCAGTTATTTTAAATAAGAGGAGAGCAGAGTGCAAATGTCACTGCAATGAACATTTTAATGAGTATGTTGCTAACAGGTCTTCACTCACCTGTACATTCTATGTCATCATTATGCAAGGGGAAACAAATCAGACTGAAAATGTTAAAAATTCCCCTTCAAACAGCAAGCTTAATTGACCCAGTTAATGCTACAGTTTAAATTGCAGCTTTCCTAATTAATAATATATATAAAAGTAGGTTGTGCCGTGTCACATATAATCATCACAAATTTTTTTTTGTGAATTTTTAATGAAGCTTTAATGTTGTTGACAGTTTCATACCTCCTACCATTATATGTTTTTTCAGCACATCTCAGCAGCCCTAATCCTTTTTACACATCAACCATTACATGTAGTGTTTTTTTAGTGGTTGGATATAAGTGTTCTTTGCATCACTTTGCCTTAAGAAAGTGATCCGGCACAGTCCCCAAATGTCAGTTTTTCCTTTGTGAATAAAGGAAAACATTCTTAAATTAAATGAGGGTATGCTGTGAGATCTCCACTGTCTAGTCTGTGCAGTGGCACTATACACTAATTCACTACAGCACCCTACATCACCATGGAGAAGCCTGTTTGGTGTGTGGCAGACCTAAGACTCTTACCTATGTGTGGTTACACAATGTGGTCTAATACATTAAACCAGGGAACTCCAAACTTTCTAAGCAAAGGGCCAGTGAAGGCTTTAGGGGGCCAGACTGTGACCGGTGGAAGTAGAAAATGGCCTGACATCAGTGCCCCATCATCAGTTTTAATGGGATAAATAGTGCCCCATTGTTGATATCAATGAGGAGATTAGTACCCCATTGATGGTGCCAGTAGGGGGGATGGTGCCCCATCATTGGTGTCAGTTGGTGGAATAGTGCCCCAAGGGCCTGATAATGGCAGGCAAAAGGCCACATCTGGCATTCAACGATGGTGAATATTGAATACCAAGCTTTCCCATATCTTTATGGAAGTTTTTAGTTGTGCTTTATATTATCAATATCATTTGTAAAAAAAAACGATTTAAGATGCTGACTCTGATGTATTAAGCTGTAATAGCACTGAAGGTGCTAGCTAGCACGTACAACATGCTAAAAAAACATGCAATAATATCACATGTTCACTTTTAATGTCTTAACTGCTTCCCCGAATAAATGCCGCTAAGCGCGTCCCGAGGGACTGACGGCGGCACTTTTCTGCCGCGCGCCAGCCCTTCGTCAATTCTGTAATTTTCACTTGTACACTATAAT
>BLSH010166948.1:2049421-2069285 GCA_018402905.1 Glandirana rugosa | reverse complement strand
GAATTCTCACCATCCGTAAACGCGGCCACTTTTGCGCAAACCAATCAATAAACGCCGATTGCAATTTTTTTATCGCAAATATGAGGAATTATATAATTCGGCCAAAAACTGTGAAAAAAAATGTTTTTTTATATTTTTTTTTTGGATTTGAATTTTAGCAAAAAGTAAGAAATTTGGGTTTTTTTGCAAAATGGTCGCTCTTCTTTTGTTTATAGCGGCGATAAGAAATGACGCAGAGGCGATCAAATACCACCAAAAGAAAGCTCTATTTGTGGGGAAAAAAGGACTCAAATTTTGTTTGGGTACAACATCGCACGACCGCGCAATTGTCAGTCAAATCGACGCAGCGCCGAATCGCAAAAAGTGCTCTGGTCCTAAAGCTGCAAAACCTTCCGGTTGGTAAGTGGTTAAAGAGGAGCTCCAGTCTCCTCCCAACAAATTTAAAGTAAGCAGCTATAAATACTGTACCTGTTGACTTTTAAGATAAGGACTCTTACCTGTTCAGGGATCCAACGATGTGCTGACCCGAACCGATTCTTCAATCAGCTTTGGGGGGAGACACCGGTATTTTAAGTAAAGGAACAGCCCATGTGCAAGCCACGCTGCACTTTGTGAATGGCCACAGAATCATTTGATGGCCCAGAAGGCTGCAGGGGAAGGGGGGGGCCTGACAACCACACAGATCGCCGTGGCAATCTGACCCTGAAGTGGGAGCGGATACCTGTCAAACCTAGGTACCCACTCCCCCACAAAAAGTGCCAAATGTGGCAGTCGGAGGGAGGATGCAAACAAGGGGAACTTCCCTTTTTGGGTGAAGTTACGCTTTAAAGTTTAGGGAAGGGGTAAAACCTCTGCCAAGTTATTTTTTGCCCTCTGGGTACTGTTGGGGAAATTTCCCTTCACTCCTATCCCAGCAACACAACAGGATGTTAGAAGACATCTCCCAAAGTGTGTGACATTCCCCTCTTAGATAGATGTCCCTAAAACGAATGTACCTTGTGGAAGATATAACCTCACCTCTTTCTCTGGGGACAGCTCTTTTGGATTTCTCCTCACTTTCTGTCGTGCTAACAATGGTCGCCAGTACAAATAGGGGATGAATCTCCTCAGTGGGGACCCAGAAAATAATAAAAACTTGGCAGAGGGTCTAAACCTTTTCTACTGTATCTAATATTTAAAATAAAGAGACAAACTGTTAGAAAAAAAGGATATGTCCTTGCTTTGGAGGGATTTCCCATTGTTTTCTGCTGTGTCTAGGAGGGAAGTGTAGGAAAATCCCCCAGTGGGACAAATTCACTACTCTAAACAAGATAAAAAAATATTAAAGATGAGGTGTTGTGGATTCTTTTAAGCTGTCATAGAATCTTTATAAGATGCCTGTCTGGGTTTTCCTGCATTGGCTGCTCATTTTCCAAATGTATTCTCCAGTATATATAAAGATCACCTGCAGATTTGCATAGAGTAAATGTTAATGAATGTAAACAAAAGCATTGATGATAAATCACTAAAGAACCTATTGCATGTCATTTATTAACATTTTTATTTTCTAACATTTACTTTGTCAATTTTTACATTTTACTTTTTATTGAGGAGCATTTAAGCCCCTGATCTTGCGAAATCATGAGCTCAAATCTAATTTCTACTACACATCATAGTCATTCACTGCGTACTTCATTCACTTCAATCGGGGAAGAGAAGTACAATTGCTAATAAACAGGTTCTCCTCTGAGAGCTTTATATACGGTGAAGAGCTGTGATATGTAAAAGCAGGCTAGATTGTGCTTTAAAAAACATAGTGATATATTTGCAAACTTGGTATCCTCAGATATAGCAAACATGTTTTAAACCTGTAGTTATTATTTAACTAAAAACATTACATCTATTTGATGAATTAAAGCAGTGTTAAACCCCAAACTAAAAAATGTATTACATTGCAGCTTTACCAATTCTTTTGATGTTTTCTTTTGTTTCCCCCCCCCCCCCCCCCCGTTTCACCTGAGAATAGGAGGCACAGCAGACAGCAGCATTGTCAATCTGGGTGTTAAATGTATAAGCAGATTTAAATGCACTAACAAATTGAAGTCACACTCGTCTTATCATCTTACTCACTTATCATCGTATAAACAGTTACAGCAATAGCTGTTTCCTTTGGGAATGAAGGTATTACATGGATAAATAAAAGCTGATCATTCCAGTCACCCCTGAAAATGGTAAATGTTTTGACTCCATGTAAAGTGATACATTGTGCTGGATAGCTTGTACTTTTGAAAAACAACAGACTTGCTGACTGGATCACCAAATGAAAACCAATGCAGCCATTACATCTAAGAATTGGTAAACTGCAATATAATAAATGTTTGCTTCTGGGCTTAATACCGCTTTAACCTCCCTAGCGGTAATCCCGAGTGTGGCTCGGGGTAAATTTTCAGTACCAAAAGCGTTAACCCCGAGCCACACTCGGGATTACACCGCAGTATCCACTTACCTTACGCTACAATCCTGCGGTGTCCTCCGGCTGTATCCTCTGACCGGATTCTCCGCCCGATGTATCAGAGTTCTGGGCTCCATTCCCTGTGAGCATTGTGACACATGGATGCAGAGCTGGCGGGAATTTCAAAAAAGTACACAACATAACACACAATACATTACTGTATCAAATCATTTGACCTCAGTTTTGTCCCTAGTGCTTTGTCCAGTGCCCTGCATGCACTTTTATATTACATATGTCTTTCTGCCTTGAATCTTGAGAATGTCCATGACATCCAAAAAGCGTCCCTCTACGTTAGAAGTGGTTTTGGACCAGCTAGAAAACAGCGATAGTAAATTAGAATTACTTGCAGAATTGAGCGCTAGTGATTTCTGGGGAAAATTTGTCATCAGACACTGAAAGTGACGACAGCAACGATTCTGCGACTGAGCAAATATCAGTGTTTTTGATATAATTACATTATTGAATAAAATGCATTATTATTCTATTATTATTTTTTTTATAATTATTGATAGTTATTTATTATATTATAATTCATGATTTTGTGTTTCAAACTTTATCATACCCTGGATGTCTACTAGACTCTTGTTTGGGCAGATTTAAGTGAGCTATTCTTAAGAATTACAGGCCTATAATATAAAACAATAAATTTACATGCAAAACAATAGACATTCGAAATATTGACATAATCAGACCGCCAGGGAGGTTAATATGGTTAGGCTTGAAACATATTAAAGTGATTTTTTTGTACTAAAGTCCAATATATATATATATATATATATATATATATATATATAAAATATTTATATATATATTTATCAAATGTCACTGGTTATATATTTTACTATTTCTTATCATGTCTAACCTGGTTTGATGACAAAATAGAGTTTCTTACAGCCCTGAGCTTATTCCCTTATTTATATTTAATAGGCATGTTAAACAAAAAAAATGTAGATATCTAAAGTTGTCCACTCATGTTATCGCTAATTTATAATGATGAACTATTCATATGTTTAGTGTTTTTTTTTTTTGCTGTACTACATTTTCTCATATACCCATGTGGTATTGGAAGCAAAATTAAAATGATGGTTTGTATTTTGTTCTCTAATTTTTTTTCAATTTTAAAGGTAGACACATAATACCCATATGCACATACCTTAACGTTTCAACTACTTGGGGCATTTTAATCGCTTATTAGCATGAGGTTAACACGTTGCTGATATTTGCCTTACTTGGAATACCTCTTTTCAAAATTAAGCTTTTGGAAGCAGAATCTAAAAAAATATGTAAATGTACTGTTCTGTTTTTCACATGGGACTAATTATTAAAAATGTGACACATGAAAAACTAACCTATCAGGATGTATTTGTCATTGTTTTGTAAAATTTACAGAATAGCTTTAAGGTCCCCACAAGCCTTGTGCACACTGCTCCATGTTTTCCAGTAAGCCCACAGCAAGATCAAAAAAATATTTTCTGATGTTTAAAAGATGATGACATGTCCAGTTTAACCAAAGTATGAGTGGTCTTCCTATAGGTGTATGACATACCACATTTTTCATTTACTGTTTTGTTTGCTGTTTTGATTTTAGTTTGTTATGAATGTAGGTATTATTGTCACAAGTCCCTAAATAGGCCCTTATATTTCCCTTCAGGCTAGAGATGAAGATGGACATGGTGAAAATTTTCCCCAGCAACACTATGCTAAGGAAACTCCAAGACTTGCCTTCAAGAATAACTGCGAACTACTTGTAAGAATAATGATTTTTAAACAAGTCGAGATTGTTACTTTAGCACAGTGTAAATGCTTGTATTTTCTTACAGTAATGGTATAGATTAAAGAGCAACTCTACCTAAATGCATTTCTCATTTTCAGGCTCAGTAGCGATGAGCTTGCTCCCATGCCAGGACTTTACAAATGTCTAGTAGCTAGTCATGGACATCTCTCTCCACTCACAGCACATTGTTTCAACTGTCTAGGTGTTAACATGGAGACTCTACTATAGTGTGCAGGTCACAAAAGTAATATATTTGTCACCTAGAGGCTTTTTAATAAAGAAAAAGGGGAGCTTGGCCTACCTCAGCCAATTAGGGAGGTGGACTCCAGAACAACATACTCAAAGAAGTGCTGGGAAATTTTAAACTTCCATGTGTGGTCAGATGAAGGAAAACGTCAAACAAGCTTAATAGTTCGAGTGAGGCAACTCCAACACGGCGAAGCATCCCTCAATGGGCACCCAACATTAGCTGAAACCATAGAAATACAGATAGCAGTACCAGACTAAAACTGGATAAATGATTCCAAAATAATTTTAATAGTTTTTTTTTTTTACTAGACTGTTTATTTGACTTTTTTAAAACCACAATTAAATGGTGGGGCAGATTGGGCTCTACCCCATTCTACAGAAATGTTTGGATGGAGTTGCTCTTTAAACTAGTATTATATATACCATTGATATATTCTATGTTATACTTTCTATCTTGTATAATATCCATGTGCTTTATTGCAAGATTGGATCTCAGTAATATTTAACCTTGTCTTAAAGTTAATGAATGGATTGGGTACATGGGTACATGAGACATGCTGATTCAAGAAAAAAAATAGAGAATGTTCACTTAATAAAGTAAATGTTCATTGAACTTAGTACATAAGGTGAAGTTGTGTTGACTTCAATCAACCAATCACATACTAGCAAAAGTCCAATTTTTATTTTTGCCATACCATTAAAATAAGTTCACTTTATTTACTTACAAAGTGAACTTTTTTGAAGGGAAAAACCCATACTCCTATGTTTACCTTTTTCTTCAAATTCTGCATTAATGTTCAAAAGTCGATTTAAATCTGTGAACTGAAAGGTAACATAAAAGAGAAAGGATTCCTTTTCTTTATTGGCATAACATAGACGTTATCATTTTGCAGCAAAAAAGAAAATGCAGACTCGCTTTAAACATGCATTTATACAAGAAAAGACAAAGTATTTGTCTGGCTTATAAACACAAATGCAGGCATAGTTCTTAGTTATTTTCAGGTAGAAGAACCATTAAAAGAGAAGTATGGGATTTGCTTTTTTTTTTAAACATACTTACCTAGCTGGATGCAGCATCTGTCTCTTTCTGGCTCTTAGGCTGAGAACTGAGGGATCAAACACCTCCGCTTGGTTTTCACAGTTCCCTGAGCAAAGAGCTGGTGACTGTTAGTCGCCGGCTCTCTGCTCTGCCCACGCCCCCCCGCCGCTGAGAGGCTGAGCTGGGTGTCAGTCCAGGCACATAGACGGATCCCCACTATAAGGTTGCAATCCTTCCCGAGCCTGGACTGGCTCAGTGATGTCAGCCGACAGCTAGCTTCAGCCCATTGTGTGCTGAAAAGGGGTCATAGGAGTGCAAAATGAACTGCACTCCTGTGATGCACAGGAGAAGTACAGCCAAATAAGCTTTGGCTGTACTTCTCCTTTAAACAGCTGACATGGATAATTTACAAGGACATAAGCCATATTTTTGAAATAGTAAGGGAATTCAAAAAAGTAGTGCATTCAAACTTGATGAATTATTTAGTAACAAAATGCATTGGTCGGTAATGCAAACGACTTACAACACACTTTGTAAACCTTTTATTGGTCAAAGCCTGGAGTGTCCTTGGTGAAGTTGCATACCAAAGTTATCAACAGACCCAGAGATAAGCAGCCAAAGTTATGTGCAGATCTTAATTTGAACTCATTTTGCCCAATCTGCCACCTGAACCTCCCTATTGGTCTTTTCATGTGATGAGTGGTCTTATTGACCAATAGGGTTTGGAGAGGGTGGGAAAAGCTTGACTTTTACAGAGAAAGTCAAGATTTATCTATAACTCCAGCTGCCCATACAGTGCATGCGAAAAGTATTCACAGAGTTCCACTTTTTCCACATATTGTTATGTTACAGCCTTATTCCTAAATGGATTAAATTAATTATTTTATTCAAAATCCTACAAGCTATACCCCATAATGACAACATGGAAGAAGTTTGTTTGAAATCTTTGAAAATGTATTAAAAATAAAAAACGAAAAAAATCACATGTACATAAGTATTCACAGCCTTTGCTAAATACTTTGTTGAAGCACCTTTGGCACCAATTACAGCCTCAGGTCTTTTTAAATAGGGTTCTACAAGCTTGGCACACCTATTTTTGGGCTAGTTCCCCCATTCTTCTTTGCAGGACCTCTCAAGATCCATCAGGTTGGATGGGGAGCATCGGTACACAGCCATTTTCAGATTTCTCCAGAGCTGTTCTATCAGGTTTAAGTCTGGGCTCTGGCTGGGCCACGCAAGAACATTCACAGAGTTGTCCGATAGCCACTCCTTTGTTATCTTGGCTGTATGCTTACGGTCGTTGTCCTGTTGGAAGGTGAACCTTTGCTCCATTCTGAGGTTCAGAGCGCTCTAGAGCAGGTTTGTCTCTGTGCATTGCTGCATTCATCTTTCCCTTGATTCTGACTAGTCTCCAAGTTCCTTCTGCTGAAAAATATCCCCACAGTATGATGCTGCCACCACCATGCTTCACTGTAGAGATGGCATCGGCCAGTTGATGAGCGGTGCCTGGTTTCCTCCACACATGACGCTTGCCATTCAGGCCAAAGAGTTCAATCTTTTTTTCATCAGACCATAGAATTTTGTTTCTCATGGTCTAAGAGCCCTTTAGGCACCTTTTGGCAAACTCCAGGTGGGCTGTGATGTGCCTTTTACTGAGGAATGGCTTCCGTCTTACCACTCTACCATAGAGGCCTGATTGGTGGAGTGCTGCAGAAATAATTGTTCTTATGGAAGGTTCTCCTCTCTCCACAGAGAAATGCTGGAGCTATGTCAGAGTGACAATCTGGTTTTTGGTCACTTCCCTGACTAAGGCCCTTCTCCCCAATCACTCAGTTTGGCCGGGCAGCCGAGGAAGAGCTGGTGGTTCCAAACTTCTTCCATATACGGATGGTATAGGCCACTGTGCTCATTGGGGTGTTCAATTGCTTGGACTTCATGGCTTGGTTTGTGCTCTGACATGCACTGTTAACCGTGGGACCTTGTATGGATATCTTGTCCAATCAACTGAATTTACCACAGGTGGACTTCAATCAAGTTGTATAAACACCTCAAGGCTGATCAGTAGAAACAGGATGCACCTGAAATCAGTTTTGAGTGTCATGACAAAGGCTGTGAATACTTATGTACATGGGATTTTTTTCCTTTTTTAGTTTAATTTGCAAAGATTTCAAACAAACTTCTTTCACATTTTCATTATGAGGTATTGTTTATAGAATTTTTAGGAAAATAATACATTTAATCTTTTTTGAATAAGGCTGTAACATAACAGAATGTGGAAAAGGTGAAGCGCTGTAAATACTTTCCGGATGCGCTGTATATTTGGCTCTACTGAATATTTGACATGCATTTTTTCAGTCTGAATTTCTTAGGTTTGTGAAAAGTTTATCTTATTGAAGGCAAAGGTGATTTGCTGATGACAGGAGAAGAGGTGGTAAAGCAGAAGGAGGAACAGATGCTGGATAATGCAGACACCAGGGACAGCAGGCAGTGTGAAGGAGTGAATGCAGGTGAAAGCCAGGGTGAGCAAACACCACAGAGAGGCAAACAAATAGTTGTGTAGACCAAGGTTGTAAGTAAGTAGCACCAAGTCAGTACATATTGAGCATGGTCAGAAGTGGGCTGGGTCATACTCACACACGTGTTATAATCCAAGTCATGAGGCAGAGTAGGTAGCCTCCTTGACGGTATTCCCGAGTGTGGCTCGGGGTATGTTTTCACTGCAAATTGCGGTAACTCCAAGACACACTTGGGATTGCATTACTGGATCCAGGCTGGGTTACTTACCTTGTCCCCTGGATCCAGCGATGTCCTTCACCAAATGTGAAGGACTCCGGACACCCTGTTGGGTATCTCCACCAAGAAGCTGGTTCCCAATCTCTGGAACACGAGACCAGTGGATTTGGCTAAGTTACCCGAAAAATTAGGCAGTACCAGTTTTGGAGTAAACCAGAATAAGGACTCTTTATTTGAACAAGTATACATGCTTTTATACACTTGAGAAGGACATTCCCCCCTCCGGATCAGATTACCCTATCAATACAAACTGCACACAGGAATATAATTACAACAACAGACATATACTATAAACATTATGTTAATTAGCCACCTGGATGACTCAGAGGTCCATCCAGGTCAGACTTGCCATCTCCTAGCTCACAAACTACAATACACATTATCATAAGTATAAACACAGAACAGATGGCCTTGATCCTACATTGAAGACCACAGAATCCACATCTAAGCAATGCTTTCATTAATCAGGGACTGCAGACGGCATGGCAACATTCTACAAAGCTCGTACAATGTTCCGTCATTCTGATACAGTGGAATTAATGTATCATAGATTTCTTTAGGGACATTGTTGATACATTTTACTGTCCTTTTTGAAGCAATCCAAACCTCATTCTTAGTGTCCAATAAGTAGTTGTCTGTTATTTGCCCGGTCACCCTGTGCCCCTAATAGACACAGGGTGATTTACACATAAGAGGGCATGGGGAACTGAAACAAAGGTTCCTCTTATCAAACCAGGGCCCATAGTCAGTAGGCAAGAGGCTAGCATTCAGTTCCTTCCAAAAGCCTCTGTCCCGGGTAAGTCTATCACAGGACATTACATTAAACTGTAAACCAAATATTAATTCAGTTACATTGAGAGGTGTGGGAGCAATAATGTCAGGTATTATTCCCAGTGCCCCAGGGCTTGGTGCCTTGCTCCCAAATATATGTTAAGGTGGGAGAAACTCTATGGTCCCCCCTTGGCATTCGTATGAAAATCATTAAATCATAAAGAAAACAAAAAAAGGAGAAAGTAGAGGAAAGAAAGGAGGAAGAAAGATAGGAAATGGTCCCCTCGATCCAGGCCCCCAACCACAAGATGTCCACAAAGCCTGATTTTTATTAATATTATTATAGGCTTATAGATGCATTTAACTTTTGTTCTATGTTTTAATGCACCTATTATTTTCTAATACGCTAATCTGATAATTACACTATCAAAAGAGAAGTATGGCCAAAGCTTTTTTATGCATACTTCTCTTTAGAGACAACAAATTGCACTTACTTTTGTTGTTTTGTGACCCAGAGTCAACAGAGTCACACCATGCTCTGGAGGGATCCCAAAAATATTGTCAGGATCCATCTGGCTGCTTGATTGACAGTGGGATCCAACTTTCAGTCCTGAGAGCCAGAGCCATCTGTGCCCCCCCATCCTGGTGCTCGGGTGAGATCAGAGGTCATGTGATCTCTCAGCTTTTGGCCTCAGAGGTGGTGTGGGTTGGCTGCATCTTGAACTGCATGTGATTACTGTCATCAATGGGGACTGTCAGTGACATCTTAAATTGAGAGGTTTGCTGTACAAGTGTGACAAACAAACACGCAGTCACAACAATCACTGTATTTTGTCTAATATGATTATTTCCTATGATAGCCAGCACCATTCAGTGGCCATAGTGCAAAATAAAAATGCATTATGGCCACTGGATTGTACTTACAAGTGTAGGCAATAATCATATTACACAAAACACAGCAATTTTTTGGCTGTGTGAATGTTTTTCACATAAATAGACCCTTTACTGTTGGCTGGTTGCTCGCAAAGGGAATGCAACTTATACAATTATCCTCAGAATGGGACATCATGCTAAGAAATGTTTTAGATACAGGTGGTGGGTGGGAAGTAGTTGCAGAAATAATAATAATAGCAATAAAAATATTATTCCATTTATTTTGCACACTTGGCTCAGCGCCACTCAAGTTATATTTTACTGTGACCAATCTGCATTTTATGGTATTTTAGTATTTGTTTGCTTAGTTACAATTTTTAAATCTCATCTCAGGATGATTGAATGAGTCAGTGCAAAACTACTCTTGCTCTTCCTAGAGATTATGGGGTTGATTTACTAGAGGCAAATAGACTGTGCACTTTGCAAAGTGCAGTTGCTCCAGAGCTTAGTAAATGAGCAGAATCTCTGCTGATTTCCATCATCCAATCACATGCAAACAAAATAGTTTTTTTTTCCTTGCATGTGATTGGGTATAATTTGCCAAACAAAGCTCTACCTCGTTTACTAAGCTCTGGAGCAACTGCACTTGCAGAGTTTGCAAAGCGCACAGTCTATTTGCCTTTAGTAAATCAACCCCATAATCTCTTGGAAGAGCAAGAGTCATTTTGCATGGCTCATTAAATCATCCTGAGATGGGATTTGAACATTGCAAATTACATAGAACATATTCAGTGTTTAATTTTCATTAAAGTAGGCCTAAAGTCAGAAGGTTTTTTTTTTTTTATCTTAATGCATTCTATGCATTAGGATAAAAACTCTCTGTGTGCCGCAGCCCCCCTAATACTTACCTGAAGCCTATCTCAATCCAGCGATGTTGCACAAGACTCTCGGCTGTCTGGGACTCTATCTCCTCATTGGCTGACACAGCAGCAGGGTGCCATTGGCTCCCACTGCTGTCAATAAAAGTCAGTGAGCCAATGAGGAGAGAGAGGGGCAAGCCTGAGTCGCGGCTCCGTGTCTGAATGGACACACAGGGCAGCAGCTGGGCTTGGGTGCCCCATAGCAAGCTGCTTGATGTGGAGGCACTTGGCAGGAGGGAGGGGCCAGGAGAGCCGACGGAGGATCCGAGAAAAGGAGGATCCGGGCTGCTCTGTGTAAAATCATTGCACAGAGCAGATAAGTATGACATGTTTGTTATTTTTAAACAACAACAAAAAAAAGAAACAAGACTTTAGCATCACGTTGCTGTTGTTTGACAGTATAAAAACAGTATAAGGACACAATATGAATAAACAGATTTAATTAGAATTATTTAAAATGTGTATGTTGCATACTCCTGCTGGCCCATTCCTCGCTGGAGGCAAACTTTTATTGTCAAAAATGATTCTATACATCTTTATTACTATGCCATCTTCTTCCAAAGTGTCTACCTAGTGAAAACCTAGGACCCCTTAGGACAAAGTGTAAATTGATTAAAGAACACCTCCCCCTCTCTCCTCTTCTCTTTGACTTAGGGGGAAGTGTTCTGTAGCCCATAGAAATGAACAGGGTAGGGCTGATAACAATGCCTGAATTGTTAGTGCTGCACAGGAAAAGGGAATGGGAAGTTATAAGCTCCTTGGATTTGTGCCTGGAACAGTAAGATTTTTTTTTTAGCACTTATCGAACCGATAAAAGAACACTTTCAACTGTATACTTTAGAGACAAAAAAGAAGGTAATAGGAAAAATACATTGTTAGACCCCTTTCACACTGATTTAGCTAAAAATAGCGCCTGTAAAGCGCCTCAAAAATCCCTCCCCATCCACCCCAATGTGAAAGCCGGGGTGCTTTCACACTGGGGCGGTGCACTTGCAGGACATTACAAAAAGTCCTTCAAGCCGCATCTTTGGGACAGGGCGGTGAGCGGTGATATACCGCTCCTCCACTGCCCCTGCCCATTGAAAACAAAGGGGCAGCGCTTCCAAAGTGGCTGCACACCGCCTCGGAAGCGTGGAGCGCAGACACTTTTAACCCCTTGTGGGGGTTAAAAGTGCACCGATCCCACCGCCGTAGCGCTGCTATAACAGCGGTAAATCCCTGCTGAAACTAGCGGGGATTTACCGCTACCGCCCCACCGTCCCCAGTGTGAAAGTGCCCTTAGTGTTTAAATACACTTTAAGAAAATGAAAATAATTTTGTGTCCATAGTCTGAGCACTGGTGCACTTTAAGGGTGATAGCAAAGCAGCAACTTTGTAGCAAAGATCTGTAATACGGTAGTTATTCATCTTTCTGCTTATTTTCCCTAGGAATTTGTAACCGGGTACTAAATTGCTGCTTTGGCTAAAATGCTTAAATCTAGGCAGCTACAAATAGATTTTTTGCAATGTTCTTCAATAGGGATGAGGTTCCAATTTGTTGTGACACAGGGTTTATCTGGCTGTTCGCCGAACAGACAAACCGGCCAACTTTGGATTGCTGAGCTAACTTCTGGTTGCAGAAGGAAGTCATACATTTAGTGGCAGTATTACTCTTAATATTTATTGTGTGTATCTTCCCTGAAAATTTGTGTTTTTAAAAATGGCTGTGCAAATATCATGCAAATTGTCACAACCATTATTTTTTTCTCCAGGGCCTCTGCATTGGCCCGAGCGGCAAGTGGTTAAAAAAGCTGCTCCCTGATAAACAGTATTTTTTACATTTTGTTTTGCATTGGTACATGTCTCCCCTGGGAGTGCCCAGCTCCTCATGCCCTTTGTTTAACAATCCCTTGCCTGCTAGCGTGAGAATGGAGAGAATTGATTTTCAAGCCCCGCCATTGTCCTCAATGGGCTTTTAACGTGTTCATCAAAGGCACTCATGATCTTAACCTCTTAGCGCCAGCGCCTCCTAGTCTTTTAAGAGGTTTATGACGCTGGGAGGTAAGGCTTAAGGACACATGACCGCTGTGATTGGCTGTCACGGTGGTCACGTGATCTGAAAACTCCCAATCGCTCTTTCGGAGCACAGATGTATTGGCAGCAATTCATGCAAATATGCGGCCTTTCGGTGCTAAGGACCAGGCGCCAAGAGGCTGCATATTTACATGCGAACGGCGCCAAGGGGTTGACAGACTCGCCCATCACTATTCTTTAGTTTCTGCATTAAGGCTGCATTCAAACAGGTGATGAATACAAAACAAAACAGAGGGCGCACAGGCCTAACAAAGCCTAGGACCTTGGCCTGTTGTACTAGAACATGTGCCTTGCTGCCCACACCAGACTGGGGTCATCCCATACACTAGAGTAAAAAACAAGACAGAGGGAACACCAGCCTTTTACTTTAGTGTTTGGGACGACCCCAGTCTGGTGTGGGCAGCAAGGCAGCTCATGTCCTAGTACAACAGGCCAAGGCCCTAGGCTTGTATCTGAGTGAGGCTCCTGTCTTTAAGTGCAGGATACTGCTTTTTTTTGTGAGGTGATGAGTACACACTGCAAATTGCAGTAGCAAGAATCTATGGAATAAGCCCATATAATGCAAAAACAGGTTGACGGCGGACACAGTTATCAGTTACCTGTGGTTAGGGACAGATGATAGTGGCTGATAGTGGCTGGACACAGTTTGTATGCATCCAGCCAGTCATTGCATTAAAATTGCTGAATGGCCAAATCTCTTTACACCAGGGCTCGACAATCCCCAGACAACAGGTCGCCATGGCGACCAGAAATCGCGTCCTGGCGAGTAGCAGCCGATCCTAATATCCCCTCTCTATATTAAAGCACAGCGTCTCCGATTCAGTATGTTAAACTTGGCTGGCTACCTAGATATTTTGGGTTGTTTCACACGGGCTTTCCGTTCAGGTCCTCCTGTCCGTTGTTCAGGAGGACCCGAACGGACACTCAATGCAGCCCTATGGAGCGGCAGATGTCAGCGGGGACATGTCCGCTAACACCCGGTGCTCTCTGATCCGATCCTGTCCGTGAAATGCAGATGGATGGAGATCCGTCTGTAGAATCGGATCGGAGTGGATCAGATGAAAATGGACAGGTGGTCCGTTGTCATCTGATTCCCATAGAGCAGAGCGGGGCTCTGACAGCTCCATCTCCACTCAGTGAGCAGAGACGGAGCTTCCATCCATCAGCTCAGCGGGGATCGGCGGATTGATCCCCGCTGGGCAAAAGCAGACCCTTCACACGGAAAGCCCGTGTAGAAACACAATGTTCCGTTCTTTTATGAAAGCGATGAACTCTCATCTGTATGAGTGAAGTTTTCCTAAACCTTTTCTGACATTTGTGGCTTACAAGTAAAATCCAGTATTTTCTGCTAGAAAATTACTTAGAACCCCCAAACATTATATATTTTATTTTTAGCAAAGGCCCTAGAGAATAAAATGGTGATTGTTGCAGTATTTTATGTCACACAGTATTTGCGCAGCTGTCTTTCAAACACAATTTTTTGGGAAAAAAAAATACACTTTTATCAATAAAAAAAAACTAAACAGTAAAGTTAGCCCATTTTTTATTTTTTCTGTATAATGGGAAAAATGTTACACCACCAGAATCGTGATCTTTATTCTAAGCAACAAAATTGTAATAAAGCCCTGTGTACCATCAACAATTACCACTCTGTATGTGCAACTGGCCTCCAGTATTTCATGGTGACCGGAAATCCACCAGAGCAATGAAAAGTCACTGTGGGGGACACACATGTAGGCAGGAAGTGGCTGCAAAGAGGCAGCAGAATATCAGCAGCACTAGAATACTTCTTTCACCTTTTTTTGTATTTTTATTTAAAATGTCACTAAAGCTTAATTTAGATGTGCAGTTAGGTGGTAAAAATGTGCAGTAGAGACATGTTTTTGCCACCTACCAATGGCCACCCTTAAGCTGCATTAAGCAGCAGATGAGGGCATTTTACATGCCACAGTCGAGATGCATTAGGCATAATAAGGAGTTTCCCCCTATAACAGATTTTTTAGTGTCACTCTTTCTGGCCAGCCTATAAACCTGATGTAACAGTGTTACATTGGAGTTATTGACTGGCTGCTCTGCTGTGAGTAAGTTAGGGGGCGCAAATTACTTACCTTACCCTGGGCGCTGACAACCCACACTACGCTAAAAAAAAAAAACTGGCTCCTAACTTTTTTAGCTGGCTCCTAGATTCAAAGCAAATTTGTCAAACCCTGCTTTACACACCCATATGTCATTTAAGGTGCAGGAATTCGCAGTATCTGCTTATCGCCTGTGTGACTGCACCATAAAGTAAGCAGCGTAAGTGTCTGAATTTTACTTGGTGTTAGCCTTTTGCAGTCTAAGTATAGCAGAGCACAGGCTGGGGGAGGAAGAAGCAACAGTTAGGTGTACTGTAGTGCAAGAAGCATGCTGATAGACAGAGAGAGCAAAGAGACATAAAGATGAGTTCATCAGCCTGCTACTTTTCACTGTACAATCACAGGGCTGGGGAAGGGACATGACTTGTAAAGCTAGCCATAGATGGTGCAATTTTCTTTCCTGCAACCTGTGGTTGGAAAATCGCTCAATTCCCCCATCAACACAGTCAGCATTGATAATGAATCCTTCCTGTGGAGCTATTGTGCTCTCCTGGCAGGAGAGCACTTTTGTTCATGAGAGCTATTATATTTATAGTATATTTATTGTATAATTTCAAACAACATTTAGGGCCCAGTCATACCACTGCACTGCATAACGCAAGTTACAGCTGTAATGCACATGAGCTGTGTTGCTGCCCTGTGGTGCCATTCATTGGTAGCATTTTTATAAGCATTGTGGTGCAATTCAAGCCATTCCTTTTGAATGGACTGTTTAACACACTGCGATTCAATGTATGCGAATGAATGAATACATGTGCATTGCAGCTCATAGCACTGTGTTGGTAACCAAGCAAGTGCCAGTTTACTGTCATTAGATCAGTCAACTGTGTAATTCTATTTGTCCCTTTAAGTTACTACTCTATTCTTTTTTCCTTATTTAATAAGTTAAGAAGTGTTTATAACAATCTTCTTCAGGATTTCTCTTGCTTTCTAAGAAATTTACATTCCTTATCTGCCAGCATGCATTACTTCAGTTTAAATTATTATATTACTGGCAACATTTTGTCAGAACAAATGAACATCTTATTTTTTTCACAGATTTTTCTTGCGATTTTAATACCAATATGCGTTTCATTTATTTATTCTCATTTCACTTAGTGTCTAGTTAAAAATTTAAACATGGTGTTTCATATTTGCTGCCAGGAGCACTGTTCTGCAAAAGTCTACTATATTTTATTCAAGATTTTTGCCAAGCAACGTGAAAGGTTTCTTACTACCAAATGTTTAGTAAAGGTTCATGCAGATTAAGCTTTAATACAGCACAATCAGTGTTTGCTGAGTGGTCTCACAGCAAAAGTTTCCCTTTATTAACTACTAATGATCACAAGTTGAAAATTCAGGCATTGCATCATATAGTGTAAATGAACCGTAGAGTGTGATCACCAGATCACTATTCAAATTTAAGGATTTGTGGTCTTTTAAATTAAAAATTATAGGTAAATAGTTTACAATTAATAAATGCAATGAAAAAAAGCTACTACAGTGGAACCTTGGATTACGAGCATAATCCATCCCAGGAGAATGCTTATAATCCAAATCACTCATATATCAAAGCATGTTTCTTCATTGGAAACAATAAAAACTCAGATAATTCGTTCCATAGCACTGCTTGTCAATGCAGTACTGTATGTGGGCAGAGGTCTGGGGGCACGAGGTGTATGCAATACCATATGTGGCCAGAGGTGTGGTGGCGTTGGTGAGCCTTGGAGACCCTTGGAAACCTTCAGAAATCCTTGGGAACTGTTTACACCTTTTAGCCTTTCCAAGGGCTTCCGAGGGTCTCCGAGGCTCACCAGTGCCCCCGCACCTCTGGCCACATGCGATATTGCACGCTCAGAGGCTTAATTCTGCTCGAGACAGAACTCGCAAACCGAGTCAGGATTTTTTTTTTTAAAATGCTTGTCTTTGAAAATGCTTGTTAACCGCGTTACTCGTGAACCAAGGTTCCACTGTATATATATTTTCAAGAAACCTCTGTTAATATATCAGTATAAAACTGAAAACAGACCCTGTTCATTTATGGATTTGTTTTTGGATAGCTTTATGGAAACCAGGAATATTGGGGAATTTTCCTCTTAACACAAGAACATACAGCCCCATGCAGACTATATGCTGCTTAGAAATACAACTCAATAACCCATTGCAAATTACTTCTAAGCTATAAAAGTCTGCATTGCACACTGTCCAGCTATATTTCTATATACAGTAATATAAAACAAATGGAACTCACAAGTGAGTGAGGGGGAGAGAGAGGGGATGACAATCTGCAGTGGATTGTAATAAGCTGGGAGCTGTGAGATAGTTTTTGGTGGAGGAGATGAAGGAGGCATGGATAAGCTTCCGAAACGCACCCCGATTGGCTGACACTGCGGTTGAACTGACAGCTCCTCTCACCACTCTAGCTGGACACATCGTCTTTGGGCGGACATCTGATTTCTGGATATACCATCACGGCCACACAGGGCAGCCAAAAGCCAGTCTCCCTGCACGGACTCCATGCTCATCTTGATCCACACTACAGCTGGCTTTCTCCTCCACCAAGGACTACCTCCCAGCTAATTGCAATCCACTGTGGACTGTCATCCCCTCTCTCTGCCCCTCACTCGCTTGTGAGTTCCATTTATTTTATATTATATTTTACTTAATAAATTGTGCTACACTATGCTGGTTTGGAGCTTTCTTCCCTTCCCTTCCCTTCCCTTGTTTAGTACAGATTGGGAATTTCCAGCCCACAAAGCAGTCTTGCCAGCACCATAGTGTCAGCCATTTTCCATTAATTGACAATTTTATTCCTATGCTTCTGAGAATAAGTATCTTGCAATACTTCTTTTTTTAACCTGTTACATGGCATTTTATTACTATGGAATGGGCACAGTGTCAGCACTGTAGTGTTTTTTGGTTAAAATGGAAAGTAATGTGTGGGGGTACTGCTTAAAAAGTTAAACCAACCATAAATTTCTGATGTGAAAAAAAACAAATGATATATACCTCTATCATCTGTGGCCTACCTGAGTGATAAACAATCCATATTGGTAAACATAATACAAAAAATAAACCCCAAGGGGTAAAAACTCCAATAAATCAAAAATAAAGGTGCTCTGCTAGATAATATATAAAATTCTATAACATAAATTAATACATAATCAAAGGACATTTGAAGGAATGATCGAGAAAATAATGATAAATATTCAATAATTAGTTCCACATAAAGTGCCAGTGCTCAGAAAATAGAAAACAAGGTGATTTAGGTGTATAATTAGTGCAAATCAAATGTGTCTTCACTCCCAGGGAGGTGCCCCGTCACTGCACAGCCGCCGACCTGTGGGTGTCCTACCTGGGACGTGTGTATGACCTCACGCCACTGGCCGCCCACTACAGAGGTGACATTTTGTTGAAGCCAATTATTGAAGCTGCTGGGAAGGATATCAGTCATTGGTTCAATCCCAAGACAGGTGATGAGACATGCCATATCGAATGTGGAGGATTATTGGATATACATGTGCTGCCGGTCGTCTAGTCAGGAACCAGTGAAGAGTATTCCTAGTGTACCATCCTTATAGGAGACACGAGTAACAGAGTGTGGAGGATAAGTGGATATACCTGTGTGGCTCTTTGAGGTGAGCCTTCACTTCACCTTGTGGAGGGAACACATTTGATTTGCACCTAAAGGATTAGTGTTTACAGCACAGGAGGGCCACATCCACGGTTCATCATCTCTGGAGAGTGGACCCTATTGATTGCTACCTTTTGCACTTTATTGCACAAGCACAGTGGCGTATCATCCATGAGTGCAGGGTGTTCACTGCACGGGCCCCGAGGGGGGGCCCACTGTGCTCTCTGAGACACACTGCACCCATGGATGCCTTATGACGCCAAGTATGGGGAGCGGTAATGGCAGTTGTGTACAGGGATCGTCTGCACATCTGATGGCACAGCGAGCAGGCAGGAGGCCGGTTCCAGCAGCGGGGAGCCCAGCCCACAAGTGGATGACTCCATGCAGAGTGCCCGCCCTGCTGCCTGGACAGAGCGGGGATCAGACAGGAGGCTGCAGGAAGGAGGAGGGGGGAGCCGGGCATCGGTGGTACACAGAGGACACAAGGTGAGAAGCTTGGCAGAACACTGGAGTATGTCTGTGCCGGGCAGTCATCGGCTTCAATACACTAGCAAGTGTACTGAAGCTGGTGCCTTCTGGGCACAGATGCACCTCCCGAGTGTGTCTGTGCCGGGCAGTCATCGGCTTCAATACACTAGCAAGTGTACTGAAGCTGGTGCCTTCTGGGCACAGATGCACCTCCCGAGTTCCTAGTCCACAGTATGCTGGAAGCTGCTGAAGGTTCGGGGCTCGTCGTCATGCAGACTGCCCAATACTGAGTGTACTCCACCAAATAAGCTACAGATCTGCTGGCCGAAGGTACAGAGAGAGGATGCAGGAACCACAGCTTCCCATCCGATCAACATGTGCAGCATGCAACACTAATTAGCCCAAGGACAAGCAAAATCAGGCATGATGTATCTGTATGCTATTTGCACTTGTAACCCAGTTAGACTAGGTTCTGTGTGGGCTCCGCCGTCTGTATTCTCACCACCAACAGAGAAGCCATAATAGCCTGAGAAATGGATTGGAACGGTATGTGACCATGGGGTATTAAACAGGTTGCAGGAGTGTGTGTTACAGAAATGTCAGTGTATGGCAAGGTTAGGTAAAGAGTCCGATAATACCGAAGAGACAACCACCACTCTTATGTC
>BLSH010166948.1:2028683-2039504 GCA_018402905.1 Glandirana rugosa | reverse complement strand
ATGGATAGACCTTAAAAGAGCAGTGCGTGACAGACAGCCCAGAAATCTCAAAGAACTGGAAGACTTTTGTAAGGAAGAATGGGCAAAGATACCTCAAACAAGAATTAAAAGGCTCCTGGCTGGCTACAAAAAGCGTTTACAAGCTGTGATACTTGCCAAAGGGGGCAGTACAAGATATTAACTCTGCAGGGTGCCCAAATTTTTGCAGACGCCATTTTTTTGTTTTCTGTTATTTTGAAAGTGTAAATGATGGAAATAAAATCTAACTTTTGTTGACATATTATAAGAATGTCTAATCTGCAATTTGATGCATTTTGGAGATTTTTCCATCATTCCTTGGCTTCTTTATGCACATTGATACAAATTTTTACCTGGGGTGCCCAAACTTTCGATCCCCACTGTACATCATACAGCTCCATCTTATAGTTGCTAGCAGACAACAGGGGGTGCAATAAACTGCACAGGGTACATAGTACATAGTGGGAGGGTGGGGTCGACAGTGTATGTGGGAAGTGCATTGTTTGACTGTAATTGACAGCTCCCTAGGCTGCCAGTTACACAACCCTGTCCACCTATCTACCTGATGTCAGTGAAAGGGTAAGTAGCTGGGTGGTTCCTGTAAAGCATAACTAAAAAAATTGGTGTACAGCGTAAAACATAATTCAGTTGAGGAATATTTGGGGCCAACTTCATAAATTGCACAAGTCTGGATTGCTGCTTGTTGTACAAGGGGCTGCTGTTTATTCATGCTATGAGTGCTGTGCTTAATAGCCGCGCACAGTTTCTGCCACACCATACATCCTTTTCCCTTCCCCCTGTGGACCCCAGAGTCCCAGTATGCCCATGAATATGGTGACAGTACACTCGTGTTGTTCAGCTTGACACACACCCTTATACCTTGAATTTTGGCCTCCCAAAGCCAGTCCAAAGCTCCTTGTATAAACTCCCAACACTATAAACAAACATTCTCCTGCGCTCGCAGTGGTTATCCCAGGGGTACACTGCGCAAAATCCCTTCTTAGCACCAGTGGTCTTGTTGCCCTCTCAGGACAATGGGTATCCTCAGACTGAAAAACAATAAAAATAAAAGGGTGTACCAACCTAGCACATTACCTCAATAAAATGTATTTCAAGATAAAAACAGCAATTCACTACCCTAGTCTGATGAAGAGGGTTCGCCCTTGAAATGCGTCTGCTATTTTTAGACGCCTCCTGGTCTTCTGGCAGTACCAATGGACTTGATTAGACCTTCAGGCAGTCGATCCCACTTGCTATGACATGCGTTTACTTAATTCACGTGTTCGAGTATATTTGTTGATGTTTTATCTTGGAATACATTTTATTGAGGTAATGCGGTAGGTCAGTATGCCCATTTCTTTTTATTGTTGTTCCCCAACGCTATAACCTGCTAGATCACCAGCTGTTACAATCCTAGTACTGGTTTCCTTTATATACTACTGTGGCTTACAAAATGCTTAAATTTTGCAGCACCTTAATTTACACTACAGTAGAGAGAACATTATGACTACAACTTTAAGGAGATTGGCAAGTACAGGATTCAGTATATGCTCATTTTGACCTTAATAATGAAGTAAAAGTAAGGTTTTTAGATGTAACTTGCACTGTAAACTTGTTTCTGTTTTCCCGTAGAGATCAGTTTAATCCACAGGGGCTCTTTCTGGTACAATTCAGAAAGGATGTGCTAATGGCCTGTCAGGCGAGATTTCAAGTCAGGAGGATACAAAGTGCTTTCTTAGCTTCAGGGTTCTGATGGTTATTTTTCCCATTTGTTTATTACTGGGTGAATGGCCTTTTTACTTCTCAAAATGTACATGCTCTGAGGGAGCTAATGGGCAGGATAGAGGGGATCTACAACAAGAGAGAGCAGAACTCCCTGTAGTGCTAGGTCTGGTATACAAACCTGAGGAAATGGGTTCCAGCATTAATTCACGTGTTTTTTACTTGTCACTCAAAATTTTAACAGACATGTCTAGGGAAATAAATAAACATATAGATTGGCAGAGGAGATTCAATTACGACATTTGACTGTATGCACGTGTTCTATTACCAACGGTCAAGAAGGTGCTGTTCAACCCAATAAATACTTTTAAACATTTTGACATACTTTCCAAGGAATAGGGCATCTCATAAGGTGCACCCTTTCTGATCTTTCCCCACTGAGTTATGTTGATACATAGCAAAGCATTGACTGGCTGCATTGCATCATGTATGAACTCTACTGGAGTCAACAAAAGCTGAAGAGTGGCCACTTACAGGAACAAAACCTCAATATTCTCCACATGTTCTTGACAATTGTAGACATGGAAATGTATGCTCAATTTCAAAGTACAGATTGTTAGTTATTCCAAAATAATATGTGCTTAGGGTACATCACTGCTTAGTGGACTTCAAACACTCAGGAGGCAGGTAAAAAACCGGGAAAACAAAATAAAATTCCTCTGTCTGTGCTGGATGAAACCAATTGGTCAGTTACAAAAACAAAATATTCCTGTAGAGGTTTGTATGTTTCAGCAGTGGTCTCCAAACTGTGGCCTGGGGGCAGGTGCAGCCCTTTGCTTGCTTTTATCTGGCTCATGGGGCAATATTTCATCCACTGACCCCAATGAAGGGGCAAAATTCCTCCCAATGACATCAACTATAGGGCACAATTCCTCCCAAAGACACCAACAATAGGGCGCAATTCCTCCCAATGACACCAATGGTAGGGCACAATTTCTCCCAATGACACAAACATTGGGGTCCAATGACTATAATGATATGACACCAATGATAGGGCACAATTTTTCCCAATGACACTAACAATGGGGCCCAATCACTCCAATGATGGGACACAGTTTCTCCAAATAACACTAATGATGGGGCACAATTTCTCCCAATGACACCAAAAATGGGGCCCAATGACACCAATGATAGGACCCAATTCCCCACTGACACCAACGATGGGGCATAATACCTCCCACTGACACCAATTTCAGGGAATTGTTTTTTCGCACTCCTAATGGCCATAGTTCAGTCCCCCAAAAGCTTGAAGGACAGTAAATTGGCCCTTTGTTTAGAAAGTTTGAAGACCCCTAGAGGATAAAAATCAGCTCTGAATTAAAGGTGATTATTGCAGCCAGAGTTGAGGTTTTTTTTTTTTTGTAAACCAGCTGGGGAACCACATTCTCCCAAACGCCTGAAGTTGAGCTTAAAGACGAGCTTTTTTCTTTGCCATCTAGCTCTCGAATGTGATTTGCAGATTCCACAGTTACAATACTGTGAGACAGGGCTTAATGATATGGTGGATTGGAAAGACAACTACTAAGATTTTGCCTAGTATGGGCGATTGTGTAAAATGTAACTCTCTCCATCGTACCATATACTTCTTCGTAAAGCATGATTCCATTTTCTAGATTGTCTGACTGGCATTATTTCTAAGGAGATAATGTAATACTTTGTAATTCTGATGCTCATACAGGAGCAAAAAAATGAATTGCATTATTTATAGCATAATCATAATTTGTAAATTTAACAGTTAAGTGCCTTCTGTCCCATGTCTGGTCATTGTAAATTTTATGTAGCTTGGAAGTAAATATGGGTGTTTCAGCTGCAGCCTGTCGCTGTTGGAGTGGTACTGACTGTAAGCTATGCCTAAGGCAAAAACTTAATTCAGGCTAGAAGTAGAACCTACCTCCACGCTTTTTTCATCATTAATGCGATTATGTCTGTGTCAGCTGTACAACAGGATAAACACTGAGATGCGCATATTAATATATAAAATATTATGGCTTGTTGTCTTGTTCTCATATACCATGCTACAATGTGCATTTGCATTGTATAGTGCATGGTCAACAAAACAAAATTGATAACATCATATTATCATTAAGAAATAGTGGGCAGGCTTGTAAATAGTGTATGCTGTATCATTTTATTATATATACCTAGAATTAAAAATGGGCTGAATGGCACTCATTTACACGTAGGTGCCCGTTGTCTGGTTCTGGAATGACCATTGTGGATAAGCAGATATTCTTGGTGCACACTATCTTGGGAAATATATTTATTGGCCAGGTTGGAAATTTTCAGCAGACAATACACCAATACAACGGCAAACATATCAGGGTCAGTGTGGTAAAATAGCGCAGTAGTCATCTCCTTAGTCCCAGACAAAGTTTACTGTATATGGCACCCTTGAGGCTGAAATGTGTTTTTGGGTGGGCAGGCAAGACTGGTGCAATCATATACTGTACATACTACAGAACACAGAGAATCTGTTTACATAGTCAACCACCAGCAAATAATGGCTGATATAAGATGTTCAAATGTGATTCAATCTTTTCTTTTGGTCTGGGATGTCCATATGAAATACACACTGACAGAGCTGCCTGTTTTAGAGACTTGGATTTGGGTTTTTCATATCCACATATCCTCTGATGCCACACCTTTTATGTGGTTTACTGGCATACAGTGTTTCACAGAAACGACATTGCAGGAATTCAGCTCCATTCAGTTTTTAAGCAGTAGACTGGCAACGTGCCACAAATACATAAATAGCAGGAAGCTGGACCGCAATAATATTATTTCTGTCATCATGGGATTTTTTTGCTACAGTGAGATTCATCTGTATGTAGTAATGTGAAATATACAGTCCCAGTATTGAATGTTTATTGCAGTATAGTTCTCATGTACATGCATTTCAATACACCATCAGTTTAAAATTCCTGATATTTTAAACTGCTTAAGAGATGGCTAAAAAAAACATCAGATTGAAATCTTTAACAAAATGTTTTTCTTCTAAATCTGATTTACCACTATAGATTTTCTAAATCTTTGCTAGTATACATACACACACACATACACTTAAGGTCCATACACATGGTCCGATTATCGATCAACAACGGTCGTCCAACAGCCTGTTGGCCGAAAATACAATCGTGTGTACGCAAGATTCTACAGCCGATTTCCAGTTGTCGTCCAACAGAAGTTGGACGACAAGACTAGAAAACTTGTGTTGGCCAACAAGGCATTGGCCGATTGTTGGCTCGTGTGTACAGAAGTTGGCCAACAAAAAGATGGAAGTGCAAACACGCATGCTCGGAATCCAGGAAGTGTTTGGTGGTGTAACCTGTGTTCCTAATTCACAAATCACATTCACCTGAACTGCCTCATTATACGCTCCTAACACGTCAATACGTTCGGCTTTGTTGGCCGATTACTTGACTCATGTCAGTATGCTAGACCAAACTGCCGTCGCCCAATTTGAACAAAAGTTGGACGTTCGGTTGACCGACCATCGGGTCTTGTGTACGAAGCTTTAACTGTATTGTTATTCCAAGAGGGCTGATAAGCCCCCTATGTGATAGCATAATGCAGGTGACAGGTTCTTCCAAGGGCTCATGTTCATTACAGCTTCTAAACTTGAGTTTAGCTTTTGACATTTTTTTTTTCCAAAGCTCCTAAACTCAACTCCATAAAAGTCAATGGTGTTGATTTACTAAAGGCAAATAGACTGTGCACTTAGCAAAGTGCATTTGCACTCTGCAAGTGCAGTTGCTCTTAGTAAATGAGCAGAAGCTCTGCTGACTTCCATCATCCAATCACATGCAAGCAAAAATGATTTTTCTTTATTTTCCTTGCACGTGATTGGGTATTCTTTACAAAGTAAAGCTTTACTTCATTTACTAAACTTTGGGGCAACTGCACTGCAGAGTGCAATTGCACTTTTCAAAGTGTACAGTCTAGTTGCCTTTAATAAATCAACCCCTATGCATCCACGCACACATAGGCAAGAGTTAAGAAGCTGCTGGGGTTAGGGGAGCTGCAACCTCCCACGCCTGAATGCAGAAGAATCATGTTCTGGATAGGAACATTTTGACCGCCGTCCACAAAATGTGGCAAAATCGCGGTGCAATAATTTTCCCATGGCCGGCGGTCAACCTAGTCTATGTGTACATGAGCCTTTAAAGTGATTGTAAACTCTCACCTTGTAAAACAACCCATTAGGTTTATAATATAAATAAAAGGAAAAACATTTTTGTGTATAGATATTAAAAAAAAATATAAATACCTTTTTTCCCTTTTATAAGAGCTGGGGGAGAAGAAACAGCACACACTGATCCTCTCAGTGAAAAGCTGTGCAGGGGGGGCGTGTCAGGACAAGTCTGATTATTGGAGGAGAGTAGGCTGAGTTCCCAGCACAGCTAGAGAACTGATAACACTGTGCTCTCATGCCTAATGTGGTCAGTTTTTAATAGAAAAGGAGCGAGACTGGCAGGAACACCAGGGATTTCACACAAAGGAAGCAATACAAAGAGAACAGGATAGATTTTCATACAAGTACATGCTACAGCAGGCACATATCAGTAATATGAAATGATGGGAAGACATATTCTTTAACCACTTCAATACTGGGCACGTTTACCCCCTTGCGTCCAGGCCAATTTTCAGCTTTCATCGTTGTCACACTTTGAAGGACAATTGCTCGGTCATGCAACACTGTTCCCATAAGACATTTTTATCATTTTTTTCACACAAATAGAGCTTTCTTTTGGTGGTATTTAATCACCACTGGGTTTTATATTTTTTGCTAAATAAATTAAAAAAATACGCATTTTTCTTGTTTCTGTTATAACATTTTGCAAATAAATAATCTTTCTTCATAAAATTAGGTGAAAATGTATTTGCTACATTTATTTGGTGAAAATAACCCAAATCAGTGTATATTATTTAGTCTGTAGGAAAGTTATAGAGTCCACAAACTATGTACTATATATCTAAAAATTGATCAATCCTATCTCATTTCTTGAGGCCTTAAAATGCAGTTCATATATCCACCAAACTACCCCTTTTTGGAAAGTAGACAGTCCAAGGTATTTAGTAAGAGGCATAGCGAGTTTATAGAAGTTGTAATTTTGCCACAATTATATGGAAAATTAAGAAATTTAAAAAACAAAGTTATTATTATTTTATTTTTTTTTACATGCTGTCATCAGTGCAGTACAGCATCATCATACAACTGGCTTGGCGGTGATCAGGGACACTGACTCTTGACAGTATGTAAAAAAAACATTTTAACCAATTTTTTTCCATTACATTTAAAAAAAAAATATATATGATTTTTTTTCTAACACACTGTCACCAGAGCAATACAGTGTAGCACTCTACTACTCTGGGGAAGTGATCAGAATTTTATTTTTTCAAATTGGTATTTGTATAAGCAACCATTTTTAATGAATGAAACTGATTCATTTAGTGCCTTGTGTTGTGATTAGCTGTGATTGACCAAAGCTAATCATATGGTACAGATGGGCTGTGATTGGCCCTGTCTGTACCATGTGATCACTGTGACCAATCACAGCTAGCAACACAATTGTATACAAAGGATGGCATGAAAGGAAGCCATCCATTGTTCACAATTGTCATATGATCTGCTTGTGATTGGTCACAGCGATCACATGGTATTGGCATTGGACTAGGGCAATGATCAGTCATTAGCTGTGTCCAGTGGGCACAGCCAGTGACAGATCGTGCTGCTGAGAGTCCCCGCGGCCACACAAGAGTCAGCTGAGAGTCCTGGGAGAGGCGAGAGGTGCATCCTGGGAGGACATCATATGACGTCCTCCCAGAACAACACTGCTCCCGCCCGGCCATCATTGTACTATAGGCAGGGCGGGGAAGGTATTAAGGAGACATCTGGGTCTGATTGACCCCTAATGTCTCCCCTGCATTCTACTGAAGGTAATCTAGCATGTTTCAGTACCTGTGTTAATGATCTGGCAGTGACTCACTTCCACTAGAAGGCTGACAGCTGGCTGATAAAATGTGGAGAGTCCCCACTGCTATATTGGCCAGGAGTCTGTATACAGGGTTGTGCTGCCACCAACATAAGCCTTACATCATTGGCAGTGAAAGGATTAATGTACAAAATCTCAAGGCACGCCATTCTAAAATATAAAAAAACTAAATGAACAGGTGAATTATTCCTCCATATTGGTACTGACTAGTATTTTAGCCTTTCTCTTCTCCCTCAGTTTCTCTCCATTACTCTATTAACATGACCCCAGTGCTGACAGAGCGGGGCATTGGAGGGACAAACAAAGATGCTGTGCAGGTACCCAACATCCTCCTTATCACCCAATGACACCATTGATTGTTAGGATGCCAGTGGTTAACCTGCAAAGTACCCAAGGTTGTAATGCTGCACAAAAAAATCCCTGTGGAATTGTTTAACAAAAAGGCAGGCTTGATCACTCGCTGACTTGTTCACAATTTTTGGGCAATTTGTGGCAGTTTTTAGGCATTTTGCCTAAAGAAACAGAAGGTGCCCTAGGGAGCCACAACACCCTGGTTGAAAAAGTCTGCCATAGACAGCTAAACACACTCACTGTATTCATTTAAAGTGAACCTGTTAACCATTTTAAATGTTTCAAAAAGACTCAGACACCACAAGACTAAACCCAGTAATATGAAAATAGTTCATCCGCCCCACCGTAGTGCCCACAGCTTATAAATCTTCTTTTTACATTAAAATACTGCCACTATATACCTTTTTGACTGATCTGTATACCACAGTCATATGATAAACTGCAGGGTCTGCCTGAGTGCTGAGTGTTCAGGTAGGAGGAGATTTCCACTACAGCCTGTGTCCTCATGCTGTTATGGAAGACGGATCATCCATCAATCAAAATGCGACATCCCATCCACTGTGTTCTTTTTTGGTTACTGGGCATAGAGGAGGAGAGAGGGACTGGGCTGTCATTTAGTATCTGTATACACGCCCACACGTGTAATGTCAATATCATGTGACCTGAAAAGCTCAGCTCAACAAGGAAATATTCTCTCCAGCAATAGAGACCAAACTGAGCATGTGCAGGGGGGCCACTTTGAATGTGTCTTATCTGGCCTTCCCCAGAGAGACCTTGCAGGAGGGGAAGATCTGTGCATATAGGATCAAAGAGCCTTTTTACACAGTACAGAGGATTAACCCCTTAAGTCCACAGTGAGTATAACAAGCATGCTATTCTGCATTTACAGACAAATTTTACTGTGGTGGATTTGGTAATACTTTAATGCTGTTACTGGAGGCCTAACTTTCTGTAATGTCAGAGCTAACCACCACCCATCATACCATATTGGCCAACAAAGGAATTCCTATGGTACACGGAAATGGCACTTGGCACTGCTTAGTGAAACAAGGAAGGTTTTGTTTGCTAACTAAATAAATAACTTGACAGGTTTACTTTAAGTTTCTTTCAGGCTAATTACACGACAAGCTTACAGAAGGCATTTATTATACAGTTGTGCTCATAAGTTTACATACCCTGGCAGAATTTATGATTTCTTGGCCATTTTTCAGAGAATATGAATGATAACACAAAATGGTTCACTTATGGTTAGTGTTTGGCTGAAGCCATTTATTATCAATCAACTGTGTTTACTCTTTTTAAATCATAATGACAACAGAAACGACCCAAATGACCCTGATCAAAAGTTTACATACCCTGGTTATTTTGGCCTGATAACATGTACACAAGTTGACACAAATGGGTTTGAATGGCTATTAGAGGTAACCATCCTCACCTGTGATCTGTTTGCTTGTAATTAGTGTGTGTGTGTATAAAAGGTCAAAGAGTTTCAGGACTCCTGACAGACCCTTGCATCTTTCATCCAGTGCTGCACTGACGTTCCTGGATTCTGAGTCATGGGGAAAGCAAAAGAATTGTCAAAGGATCTGCGGCAAAAGGTAGTTGAACTGTATAAAACAGGAAAGGGATATAAAAAGATATCCAAGGAATTGAGAATGCCAATCAGCAATATTCAAACTCTAATCCTGAAGTGGAAAATCAGGGGTTCTGTTGAAACCAAACTACGGTCAGGTAGACCAGCTAAAATTTTAGTCAAAACTGCAAGGAAAATTGTTCGGGATGCAAAGAAAAACCCACAAATAACTTCAGGTGAAATACAGGACTCTCTGAAAACATGTAGTGTGGGTGTTTCAAGATGTACAATAAGGAGGCACTTGAAGAAAAATGGGCTGCATGGTCGAGTCGCCAGAAGAAAGCCATTACTACGCAAATGGCACAAAGTATCCCGCTTACAATATGCCAAATAGCACAGAGACAAGCCTCACACCTTCTAGCACAAAGTCATTTGAAGTGAGATCAAAATTGAGCTTTTTGGCCACAACCGTAAATGCTACATTTGGAGAGGAGTCAACAAGGCCTATGATGGAAGACACACCATTCCTACTGTGAAACATGTAGGAGGATTGCTGATGTTTTGGGGATGTGTGAGCTACAAAGGCACAGGAAATTTATTCAAAATTGATGGCAAGATGAATGCAGTATGTTATCAAAAAATACTGGAGGAACATTTGTATTCATCAGCCAGGAAGCTGTGCATGGGGCATACTTGGACAAGCTGTCATTGATGTTGAAGGGGGCAATACATGGTATTAAGAACTGGGGTATGTAAACTTATGATTGATAATAAACGGCTTCAGCCAAACACTAACCATGAGTGAAAGAAAAGTTTTTGTGTTATCATTCATATTCTCTGAAAAATGGCCAAGAAATCATAAATTCTGCAAGGGTATGTAAACTTAGGAGCACAACTGTATTTCAGTGGGCATTTACGATGCATTTAGTTTGTTTCTGCAGAGCTAAACCCACTAGAGTTTTAGATTTTAAATGACTACTGAAGGCAGTTGTTAGCTAAACATTTATTAGCTGAAATGCACATTTTTAACTGACCCCCCCCCCCTTAATAGAACTGCCCTTTTTCTCGATTATTTACAAATCGATTGTTGACGGAAGTCATCAG
>BLSH010166948.1:1971206-2006257 GCA_018402905.1 Glandirana rugosa | reverse complement strand
GTGAAGTGGACCCCGGAGGCTGAAGCAGCCTTCCAGTCTTTGAAAAAAGCCTTATGTAGCCAGCCAGTGCTGTACTCCCCTGACTTTTCTAAGGACTTTGTTGTACAGACTGATGCATCAGACATAGGCTTAGGAGCAGTGTTGTCCCAGGTCTGGAAGGGGGAAGAGCACCCAGTCATTTATCTCAGCAGAAAACTGAAATCCCACAAAGAGATTTATGCCACAATTGAGAAAGAGTGTTTAGCTGTGAAGTGGGTGCTAGATTCCCTTCGTTACTATTTGCTGGGTAGACACTTTGACCTGGTTACTGATCACGCGCCCTTAAAATGGATGGCTCAAAACAAGGAGACCAACAGAAGGGTAAATAGGTGGTTCCTGGCCCTGCAGGAATTCAACTTTACTGTGAAGCATCGCCCGGGTGTTCAAATGGGGAATGCGGATGCTTTGTCTCGGGTATCTGCATGCCTGACTGCTTGTGTTCCAAACCCCAGGTTGAAACAAGAGGGGGGGGTATGTGACAGCAGGCAGGTAAAATCACCTGGTTGCATCCAGGATGACAGGTATATTTGTCCCAGGTTTAGACTCTATGCTGATTTCTACCACTAAGGGGAAGTGCTGAGAGTCTTGCAGGATTAGAAGTAATGAGCCCAGCTGAGTTGAGCTGGCTCATTAAGGCCTTTACATAAACTCCCAGCAGGCCTAGGTGACTGCTCGACCCTGGAACCAGTTTCTGTGTGAATAGACTGGGGAGCGTTACACAGATCCTCTGAGGTAAGAAGCCTGTGGGGTTGATTATAACAGCAGGGAGATAGTGCTAGGTGTAGCACAAGGCTGCACCTAGCTGGCATACAGGGAAACCTACAAAGTAAGTGGCCAAGTTGGCAAGGATTTTTTTTGATGTTTGTTTTTGTTTTGCTGTTTTTCTACAATTTTACATAGTATAAATAAGCCACACTTGTGTTTTCATCTACAACTGCTGTTTCGCTGTGCCTGTTTTGTGTAGTGAACTCTTCCAGGGGGTCACACACACCCGCTGCCAAGCTAACCCCCTTACAGTGTGTATATATATATATATATATATATATATATATATATATATATATATATATACAGTTGCTCTCATAAGTTTACCTACCCTGGTAGAATTTATGATTTCTTGGCTGTTTTTCACAGAATATGAATAACACAAAAACTTTTCTTTCACTCATGGTTAGTGTTTGGCTGAAGGCATGTATTATCAATCAACTGTGTTTACTCTTTTTAAATCATAATGACAACAGAAACTACCCAAATGACCCTGATCAAAAGTTTACATACCCCAGTTCTTAATACCGTCTATTGCCCCCTTTAACATCAATGACAGCTTGAAGTCTTTTGTGGTATTTGTGGATGAGGCTCGTTATCTTCTCAGGTGGTAAAGCTGCCCATTCCTCTTGGCAAAAAGCCTCCAGTTCCTGGAAATTCTTGGGCTGTCTTGCATGAACTGCACGTTTGAGATCTCCCCAGAGTGGCTCAATGATATTGAGGTCAGTAGACTGAGATGGCCACTCCAGAACCTTCACTTTATTCTGCTGCAGTCAATGACATGTCGACTTGGCCTTGTGCTTTGGATCATTGTCATGTTGCAATGTCCAAGTACGTCCCATGCGCAGCTTCCTGGCTGATGAATGCAAATGTTCCTCCAGTATTTTTTGAGAAGTCGTTCCCCATTATTTCTAATGAGTACCATTCATATCTGTACGACTTTGAAGTCATGCCGTCTTCAAAGTAGTCCCTGCATTACTTTGGCCCAACTTTGATGCAACTTGAAGTCCATAGACTTCAATGTTAAACCCTCAAAGTCTCATGCAAATCACACCTGAATAATATAGATGCGATTTCTGTACTATTTCTGTACGACTTTGTAATATGTTTTCATTGAGCCAAAGATACGGTAAAATTATGGCAAAAAATCGCTACAAAGTCACGTCGCATAAGTGTGAAAGGGGCCTTAATGCACAGTATCTCACAAGTGAGTACACCCCTCACATTTTTGTAAATATTTTATTATATCTTTTCATGTGACAACACTGAAGAAATGGCACTTTGCTACAATGTAAAGTAGTGAGTGTACATCTTTTACAACAGTGTAAATTTGCTGTCCCCTCAAAATAACTCAACACACAGCCATTAATGTCTAAACCTCTGGCAACAAAAGGGAGTACAACCCTAAGTGAAAATGTCCAAATTGGGCCCAATTAGCTATTTCCTCTCTCTGGTGTCATGTGACTCTTTAGTGTTACAGGGTCACAGGTGTGAATGGGGGAGTAGGTGTGTTAAATTTGGTGTTATTGCTCTTACTCTCTCATAATGGTCACTGGAAGTTCAACATGGCACCTCATGGCAAAGAACTCTCTGAGGATCCAAAAAAAAAAGAATTGTTGTTCTACATAAAGGTGGCCTAGGCTATTTGAAGATTGCCAAGACCCTGAAACTCAGCTGCAGCATAGTGGCCGAGACCATACAGCAGTTTAACAGGACAGGTTCCATACTGTATATGAATGATGAGATTGTATTTATTTTAATTGAAAAAGTGCCTTTAATAATTGATATAGAGCTGTCATGTGATTCAGCTGTTTCCCAACCTGCCTGCAGGAAAATATCAGTGGGAAGAGCTTCAAGTCCAGGGCTGCCGGTCACATGTTAAAAAAAAACAGTCTTTGGAACACAGAGGAATAATTAATATCCAATAGGTGTTTTAGGGCCGGTTCACACTGCAGCATTACGGGAACCCTGCAAATCCACTGCGGGTTCCCGCATCACTTTTCTCCCGGCGGCAGTTCACACTGCCATATGCAAACTGTAGGGAGTGTCAATAGAAAGCTAATGACGCCCCTAAATCAGTTCGCATATCGCACTGTGAACTGCAAACTCGCACAGGAATTGGATCGCATGGGTGTGAATCACCATGCGATCTGATTCTGACCCTGCGAAAAAAGGATCCTGTGCGAATTGGCTGAATGTGCATTGCACAGAGGTCGCATGTGACTCACACTGCAGTGCAGTGCGAATCACATCCGATCTCTGAGATCGGAGCAGTGTGAACCGGCCCTAAAATTGTCATACAAATATGAATATGAACTCAAATCTTTATTATTGGTATGCAAAAACATGGTGTGGGCTATCTAGAGGGAGGTTCTGCCAATCACAGCCTGCTTTATGCTAGACATGTGTGGTTCGTTTCATTCCGAATTAATATTCGGAAACATTTTTTGTTATTCGGATATATCCGAATTCTTGAATTACAATATAAACAAATTTTACAGAATGCTCCGAATAACGTAACGAATTTCGGAAATTCAGACTGAAATTCGAATGGAATTTTACATTGAACTCCAGTCAAATTCTAACTACACATATTACTGAAATCAAAGACTGTGTGTGTTATTAGCGTACCATTACGAAATAATGCTGTTTTTGTTAAGCCAAAGGTGATTTAAAGAGGCATTGTAATCATTTGATGAAGATTTTTCTTTTATTTGTCCACTTTGCTGCATTCAAATCGAAAACAACATAACATTTTTGTTTTACCAATTCAAAACTATCGATTTGAAAGTTTTGAATCTAAAAATTCAAAAATTCCCAACATGAATTGAACGAATCAACCAAATTTAACTAAACAAAATAACTAGATTAACGAATCCAAATGAAACAAAACAATTTTTTTCGTTATGCACATGTCTACTTTATGCCCCTCCAGCCTGTCCTCAGCCCCCCTACGTTACTGTCCTCAGGTCCCCCTTCATATTACTGTCCTCGGGTCCCCCCTCATATTACTGTCCTCAGGTCCCCCCTCATATTACTGTCCTCGGGTCCCCCCTCATATTACTTTCCTCGAGTCCCCACACAAATTATTGTCCTCACATCCCCCATTAACTGCCCTGAGCCCCCTTCACATCGCAGCCCCCTCTTCCTGTCCTACCTTACACAAACAAGGAGGGGGGGTGGGAGGCACAGCAGGTTTAGACAGAAGGCAGAAGCTGTAAGCTGGTAACTAGATGCTAGGACTGCCCTTCATCCTAGCAACCAACCAGCCCCCACCCTCCTCCCACTGTTGGCATTGTAAGAAAGACATCGGTGGAAATGACAGCTCTGGCCACAATGGCTTCTAACTGGCAGGACCGTGGAGGTCCAGTTATGACATTGCCTTGGTCCGGGTCCGGAACGCTGTCCACGATTTAGTGATGCCTGCTCTAGACCATTGCATTTAGTACACTGTACTGTACATTGCTTACTCCATACTGTTACATTTTGTATACTATGCCATGTATCGTGGACTGTTTCACACTATATACTGTGCTGGATACTATATACCCCCTACTGCTTCACTCCTTACACCCTATTTTTGTAATCCCTAAAGCAGAACTTCACTATAAAGTGGAAGTTGTGCTTTAAAGCGGTAGTAAACCCATCCATTTAACAGTTTAAAAAACAGATACATTTCCGGCACGTGCCGGAAATGTAACACTCCCATTGGTTGTGCTCTAAACCAAACTGTCAAACCATCCAATGGCTGGTATCATAGATGATCACATGTGCAGCATCATGGCAGTTGTAGATTAAACAGAGGCCAAGATGGCAGCTTCCTTGGCTAAAAATGATAGGAGGGTTTACTACCACTTTAAGTCGTAGTTGACCCCCCCCCATCACATTTGGCATGTTATTTTTTTTGAGGGGGGGGTCTGCTTCCACTTCCGCTCGGATCCCCCAGGATGTGTAGCTGTTCACTTTAAGTTTTTGTTTTTCTAGAGTAAAGAACCTCTTTAATATTGAGTATGCTTGTTGTTATATACTTCATACTGCTGCACTTTGTACACTGTGTTGCAAATGAAATACTGCAGGCTGCTGCAATTTTCTGTACATTATGTACTCTGTATTGCTTTACTGTATATGCTATGTTGTAGGCTACATTTTCCAGCCTACTGGACCTTGTATGCCTTACTGTGCATTTAGTATTCTGGACTGCTGCACTATCTACTCTTTGTCCAAAACTTTGCATATTCTAGACTACTTCAATCTGTACTCTATGCCGTAAGTTACATACTCGCCACCGCTGTACACTGTGCTGTATATAATATACTTCCACTGTGCTGTATGGCATATGCAGTACTTTACACTGCACCTTTCTGAACTGTACATCACAATATACTGTATACTTCTCACTGCTGAAAACCTTTATTGAGCTGACAGGAATGCATGTTTTTAAATTGAGCTTAAAAAGAGCATCCCCCCACCAAAAAATTAAGTCAGCAGCTATAAATACTGTAGCTGCTGACTTTTAATATTAGGACACTTACTTATCCAGGGATCCCGCGATATTGGCTGATTTTCTGATTGGCTCTTAGGTGCTGCCGTCACCATTCATGGTATGGGAACCCGGCAGTTAAGCCTTCCAGCTATACAGCCGGTTCCCTACTGTGTATGTGCAAAGTGCGCTGTGCTTTCTAACTGGCCAAGCAGTGGAGGAAGGAGGAGGGGGCCAAGGTCGCTGCGGCGCAGTCTCCCAGAAGTTGGTGACGGGTACCTGTCAAAAGCAGGTACCTGCTCCCCCCTCCTCTCCCGAAAGGTGCCAAATGTGGTGGGAAGAAGCAGATAAGTGGAGCTTCCACTCTTGGGTGGAACTCCGCTCTAAAGTGTTACTAAACCCTGGAGCCTGCATTCACTATATCTGGTCTCCTACAGTACACAGCACATGGAAATACAATTATTTTAGTAAATATAAACTGTTAAATACCTTTTCTCCTCAGCAGTTAGAGCAGTCGTGTGACTTCTATCAGTGTCTGGTTAAAGCTTGTAGGAGGAGTTTTCATTCTCCCCTGATTGTCCTATCAGGCTGCCCTCTATCTGGACAGTGCTGATTGGCCCTGTGCTGATCACATGCTCTCTCCCAAGAGAAAAACATTTCTCACCAAACTGAGCATGTGCAGATTATCCCCTAGCCTCTGTACTATTCTGGAAGAAGGGGAGGATCAGAGGAGACAGAATCAAACAGCCTTTTTACACAATGCAGAGGAACCCCTTAGGTTCTACAGTGAGTATAACAAACATGCTTCACTGCATATACAGACTGACTTTACAGTTGTGGGTTTAGTAACACGTTAACCATAGAATCCTGTGATGAGGATTTTTGTTGTAGCCCATCATCTTCACATTTTTTTAATAACAATAGTCTCTGTTAGTCATGTTCCTAAAATATGTTACAATGTTACAATGAATGCCAATGTCTTGTAGACAACCTTGAGCACTTGCAGATACAGCATAGAGAGACACTTTGTATGATGGTGTCAATGTCATCATTGTCATTAATCCAATTACCATAATAGAGATGGATCTAGGGAAAAGCCTGTCCATCTCTGTATTCATTGCTTGTCACAAACGTTGACATATCTTTATATTACACATTATTTCTGATTTTTCCTGCTAGTGACCAGAAGAATGAAAATCTCATTTAAACATTAACTGACGGTTTTGGTCAGTGGGATTTGGGAACCTTTGTCGTGAATACACATAATTACCATGTGTGTACCCAGCTTAGATACTATATATGTGATAACAGATTGTGTCTGGTCTTTTTTCACTGTGCCAACCAAAGTATAAACAAACCTTTAGTCCCATTTAGCAAAATGTATTTCATAGAACAGACTGTTTTACTGTAAGATTCCATTTAAACAAGTTGTTTTTTTATCTAGGAAACATATGGTTGTTAGCTGTCAGGCAGATGTAGTCATTATGCAATAGTATCTGTATGCGGTTTATTTATTGCAAACTACAAGGCTGTTTCCTCAGTATTTTCTCTTTTCTAATTGTAATGTTACGAACAAATAAGTGGCGCATTGATGTATAATGAATACATAAAAATGCCAGGGGTTTATATTCAGTTTTATTAGTGTTCACTGTGTTAAACACATACACATGCTATGAGGCTGATTTACTAAAGCAGAAAGGCTGCCCACCTAGGCAAGTAGGAAAGTGAACAGACTCTATTCCTTTAGTATATTAACCCTCACATCTATATAATCTATGTATATAAATATATCCTGTAAATCTTTCATCTCCAGTTCTTGAGGGCTCAGTGAGATTGTATAGGGAAGGTCACCAGAAGCCTTGATGTTCACAATTATTATCAGTGAACGTGCCTTCCACCATCTGCCCAACACAATGGGGGAGATTTACTAAAACAGGTGCAGCTGTGCATAGTAATGCATGGCCTACGGCTGCCCGGCTGCCAGGGGTGTCACAAAGCTTCCCACTATTGCTGAGTGTCAGTAACATATTCCCATGTATAATGAAGAGTCCTAGGCTGTCACAATGACTGCCATTGCAATATGGCTAGATTCTTGTTGTTGCTGCTGTGTACGTATGGTTCACCCACTTTAATTCCTACAGGGTTGATTTACTAAAACTGAAGAGTGCAAGATCTGGTGAAACTCTGCATAGAAACCAGCCAGCTTCTAGGTTTTATTGTGAAAGCTTAATTGAATAAGCTGAACTTAGAAGCCGATTGGTTACCATGCACAGCTGCACCAGATTCTGTGTGCGCAAGTTTTAGTAAATCTCCCCCACAGTCTCCACTGCAACAGAGCACGCAAAACTGCCTAAACTTTTTGATTTCCTCTAGTACCATTATCGAAAATGGTACTCTCTGTCCTCAAAAGTCTATTATAATTATGCCCATATATAATACTTAAGGATACATGTGACAGAAAAATGGTGTTCATTTGTTTATGGGTAGAAAGCCTATAGCCAGGGATATACTTAAATATCACATAATGCTAGGTGAATATCAATGGTAATGCTTTTTATGGATACCTATTTTGTCACATAAGTATGTTCTGTGCCAGGGGTCTCCAAACTTTCTAAACAAAGGGTCAATTTATTGTCCTTCAGACTTTAGGGTGGCCAGCAAGAGTGGACATTTTCCTGGCATCAGTGGGAATAAACATTGCCACATTTGGTGTCAGTGGGAGGAATAGTGCCCCATCATTGGTATCACTGGGAGGAATAGTGTCCCATTATTGGTGTCAGTGGGAAAAATGGTGCCCCATTATTGGTGTCTTTTAACCACTTCAGCCCCGGAAGGATTTATCCACTTCCTGACCAGACCATTTTTTGCGATACAGCACTGTGTCGCTTTAACTGACAATTGCGTGGTCATGCGTAGCTGTAATGAAACAAAATTGATGTTCTTTTATTTTTTGTGGTATTTGATCACCTCTGCAGTTTTTATTTTTTTGCCCTATAAACTAAAAAAAGAGTTAAATTTTGAAACAAAGCCAACATTTTTTACTTTCTGCAATGAAACATTTCCAAAAAAAAATGTAAAAAAAAATGTATTCATCAGTTTATGCCAATATATATTCTGCTACATATTTTTGGTAAAAAAAAACCCGCAATAAGCGTATATTGATTGGCTTGCGCAAAAATTATCACATCTACAAAATAGGGGATACATTTATAGCATTTTTATTATTATTATTATTATTTGTTTTTACTAGTAATAGCGGCAATCAGTGATTTTTATTGAGACTGCGACATTGCAGCGGACAGATCGGACACCTAACTGACATTTTTGACACTTTTTTGGGAACCAGTGATATTAATATAGTAATCAGTGCTAAAAATATGCACTGTTATTGTACTATTGACACTGGCAGAGAAGGGGTTAACAACAGGGGCAATGAAGGGGTTAAATGTGTTCCCTGTTTATGTTTTCTAACTGTATGGAGGACTATGTGACTGGGGAAACACACAGATACATCTTCCTGCATAGCAGAAAGACAGGATCTGTGTGATCTCCCGTCGGAACGGGGATCTGCCTTATTTACACAGGCAGATCCCCATTCTGTCACTGCTGGGAACGATCGTGGGTGGCCAGTGGACATAGAGTCCGCCAGACCCACTGATTGGCCCGCCCGCTGGCCAATGGGAGCTCTCGCCCACAAAAGCGAGTTCACAAGCTGACGTACACCTACGGCTCTTTGCGGGATCGAGCCAACCTGCTGCAGTATAATGACGGCAGCTGGTTGGCAAGCGGTTGAAGGCATCATCATTGTCAAGGAATAATGCCCCAAGGGCCAGATAAAAGCAAGCAAAGGGTAGCATCTGGCCCCAGGGCCACATTTTGGAGACCACTGTCCTATGCTGTCTGCTTTACAGTATATGTAGAACTACTATTGAAGTATACATACCATTATCACAGGAAATGTGAAAATGCTTCATGTTGCTGAGGCTGTAGAGAGTCTTATGTCTACCTCACTTTTCAGCCCTTCACTCCATTTTTTTTTTTTTTTTGCTGGAAAAAAAAATAGAAAGATCCGTATTTGGAAATTTGCACTACCATGTTTCACTTTGCTGATCTAAATACCCCCTTGAATGAATTATGATAGATACAACCCTGACTATGACTATTTATCTATAATGCCAGTATTTAGATTTATTATTATTTATCTTGCGAGAGAAAGATAGAGATTACAGGTCTGATTTATTTAACTGTGAAGTGAGGTCGGGAAAGGGGAAGTGAGTTGAGCTGAATGGAACCTGACACAGGTCCTCTTTATTTCTCTTTACCCTAATCCACACCTCAGATCCATATTTTGCCAGCGATTGCTAAAAGATTACTCACCTGCTCCTATGACTATGATGCCTGCTAATATCCCTGACTTCTGAAACAGTGAAGAGTTGAAAATTAGATACTGCAGAATTTAGCCAACAAGATAGCAATCCTGTAAGAACAGGGGTATAGTATCTTTAGCATTCCAATGGTTGGCAAGTTACAAAATTGCTACTGTAACACAGCTCGTAGCTAACCAGGCCCAATGTGTATTTTTATGTGTGCATACACACAAAAGAATTGTCTTGCAGGTGAAAAATAGTCACATTTACATGCTTTTTTACACTTTAATACACTGTATTTCCCACTTTAAATGGTCAGTCCACCCAAAAGTGACATTTAGTTATAAGTGGAAGCTAGAGTAGGGGTCTCCAAACTTTTTAGAAAGGGCCAGTGTACTGTCCTTCAGACTTTAGGGGGCCTGATTGTGCCCAGTGGGAGTAAACAACACCCAATCTTTGATATTAGGGGGAGAAATAGCTGGTGGTAGAAATTGTGCCCCATTGTTGAGGCCAGTGGCAGGAATTGTGCCCCATTGTTGATATCAGTGGCAGGAATTGTGCCCCATTGTTGGTGTCCGTGGCAGGAATAATGCCTCAAGGGCCAGATAAAAGTAACCAAAAGGCCGCATCTGATACCAGGGCGCAGTTTGGAGACTACTGACCTAGAGGATTGCATCAGCTCCTAGTCTCTCATATGTCTTGGGTATTCCAAAAGCAGGATTGTTCATTTTCATGTGGGGGTTTTGGTGTTCCCACTCAATATTATATGCTTTAGCTCCAGCCACTGCTTCTCCACACCACCATAAATTAGAAACAGGGACAGTGGGACCATAATGGCCACTTCAGGTGTGCATACCCGGAAACTCAAGTACAGATTCTCACCAATAGAGTCCACAAGAATTGGAAACTATCAGACAGATTAACCTTCAGGTTTTGGTGGAATGGCCATTTAAGCTTGAAAAGAAAAAGTTTGAAAATCCATGCTATTCAAACCAAAATGCAGAACAAATTTGACATATTGTGCTGTTTATGGCAATCTGAGCTCTTTTCTTTTACCCATACTAATTTTGTTCTTTTTCTTTACATAGGATGCTGGCTAACAGGGTATCTTGCATGGAAATGGGAGCAGCGCAATCTGTCCATTCACTAAATGACACCAGCTGGTCCTCTCCCTATTTACGTCTGCCTGCCACTGCCTTTGCTGAACACAAACTTCCTGCTGTCTCTACCCATTGTGCCGTCATGCAAGAAAAGCCATGTCATCCACGTCTCATAGGATGCTGAGCATTCCTCTTCATTTAACTTTTCCCTACAGCTACAGTTGCTTTCAGAGAAAAAAAAAAAGAAAAACAGTGGACCAATTGATTATTTATCTCTTCTATGTCTGTAGGGTTTGGAAGTATACAACTGGAATTATTCGGACTCCTGCATTTTCATTATTTTTAAGAGACTGTTATTGTTTTGCTGCTACAATGAGAATTGTACTTTGCTATGTAAGGTTTGGAACTGTACAAAGGGTAAAGGTTTTGTACTGGAGTAGCAACGCTTCAAAGTCATCTCTCTGTTACCCACGATGCACTTTTTTTTTAAATTGAAACGATTTAAAACAGAAGTTTTAATGCCTAATAGTGTACTTTTTATTTTAACAAAGGCCACCTTTATGTGTAATGCCATATTTTCAGTGTTAGATTTTAATCCTTCAACAGAGTGCGGTAGAAGGCAGCATGAATAGATGATATTGTGGTTTCTTGTACAGGCTGGATGGCAAAGAAGATCTGTAAATGTTTATTCTGCTCAAATTTCCTTTAAAACTCCCTCTAAACTGCGCCCCAATTGGGAACAGAGCTAACGTGTTGAACTAAAGACCAGAATTCCCTGAGGGGGTAAAGCAATCCGACAGAGGAGGGAGGAGATATTTGCTGAGCGTCATCAGAGATGTGGGATGAAATTTCACCCTCTCTAGATTTCACTGATCCAGGAAGCCAGTGAGACAATCTCTCCACATACTAGCAGCCCTTTCGCTATAATTAAAATAGTATGGGCATACCAGTAACGGAATAGGGGCCAAGTACAAGGAATATTTGTTTTTCCCCAGACCCCTTTCCATGGAACCACACCTCCCATTTTTCCCCTGCCTGCTATTCTGTTTTCGTGTTTGTTGACTCCTCTCTGGATGATGAAAAATGTGCAATTCAGTCCTCAGTCACTGGTATGAGGATATAACAGGGTAGAAGTCACATTAATAATATTATGTGCACTTGTACAGATGTAGCCAAGAGTCCAAAATGACAGTAGCTTAGAGCTCATGTGCTGGCACTTATATCTGAAAAAAAAAGAATTATAGAAATGATGTGAAGTGTTCCCCCCCCTCCCCTTTTTTTAAAAGAAGTTTTCGAAGAATCTCAATCACATTGTGATTCAGTGTGTATGTTTACTAACTCCAATAAAGCATTTGCTCATTCACTTTTCTGCACAGTGGCTGCTATTTGACATAGTCATGAATTTTATACCTTGATGTGGAGTCAAGATAAAGGCATTCTGTGCAGTACAGATGAAACATAGCAGCTTTTTAGTGTATGTGTACTGTTAGTACTCTGTATATACTGTATTTCTATAGCTTCATTTGTAAAAAAGAAAAAAAAAAAAAAAACAGAATCACTTAGCAGTTTAAAGTATTGTTTTCAGAAACCACCCCCCTTAATTTATTAACATGGACTCTGATCTTGTGGAGTGTCAAATTCTCTTTCTGTCATGTTACATGTCTCCACGGTTGTAACTCTGAACCTGTTGGGAGCAGCAGAACCACCCAAATGTTTCCAAAATGAAAAAAAAAAAATACAACACATCATTCTTTGGTACATTTGAAGAAAAAGCTTTGTATTGTTATTAACATTCCCACTGTGAAGAGGGCGACTTGTGTGTGTGGCAAGGACTTAACGTACAACTGAAGTGTTGCTGTTTGTGTTTTGTTGGTTTGGATTCATAGGGTAATGTCTTGATGGGTTGTTCTTTAGAACATCTCTTTTTATCTTATAAATTTATGTGCAAACTTTATTATTGTGTTTTTTTTCGTGATTTACAAACACATGCTATTTGTACACAGATGTAATGTACATTTATTTACAGTAAAACCTTGGATTGCGAGCATAATTTGTTCCGGAAATGTGCTTGTAATCCAAAGCACTCATATATCAAAGCGAATTTCCCCATAAGAAATAATGGAATCTCAGATGATTCCACAAAAAAAAAAAGTGTCAGTAGGGAATTGTATAAAGCAGAATCCAGCGAGAGCTACAGAGTATAAAAGAGAAGAGAGGCGCCTCTAAGTGTAGCAATATGGTTACATTTAATGAAGGTGCAACATTTAGCAACTCACATGGTTGATGATTAAAACTGGCACATCTAAGTATGCAGGCATCTGGGGTAAAGCTGTCCACATAGACCGCCCTCCACACCCGCCATCAACGTCATTCCTTCCATGCTGCGCTCCACGAGTGCTTCAAGCCTTGCTTCCAGATCGCTCTACTGCAAGGAAGTTTTCCCGGTCACCATTGCAGACTGACAGTTGATGAGAGCCAGCGGTGCAGAGGACGGTCTATGTGGACAGCTTTACCCCGGATTCCTGCATACTTAGATCTGCCTCTTTTAATCATCAACCATGTGAGTTGCTAAATGTTGTAACTTTATTAAGTGTAACCATAATGCTACACTTAGAGGTGCCTCTCTTACTTGGGCCTAAAAAAAAGTTAATATTAACCCTTTGCTAGTTAAACTCTTGTTCATAACATTACTGTTTCTCCCTGTGACACGGGCAGCCCCTCGCACTGAAATCTTATCAAATCATTACAAATATCACAGAAGTAGTGCTGAAGTAGTGGTTGAAGTCGGGCTTTAAATCGTACCAAGTTAAGATCTATAAAAAGATTTTGTTCGTATTGTAAAACACTCGCAGACCAAGTTACCTAGAATCCAAGGTTTTACTGTACTTTGCAATGGTTGCTTCTTAAATGGGTGCTATCATGAATGAAGACTGGGATTTATACTTTCTACCCCATAGGCTAACTGTATTAGGGCTTGTTTCAGCAGTTTTCTGGCTTATGTCAAAGACATCAGATCAGTATTAGACACTTCTGAAATCATTCAGAATTTATTGTCAGATGCATTTGACTTGCAATTCACCTCCTGCATTTCACTTGATTTGTGCAGGTTTCGCATTCCCACTGCTCATCAACACAGGCACTTATGCTGTCCCCTTGCCTATACTACTGAACAGTGGATATGTCCAGCCAAAACCTTTTTTTGTTTTAGTTTGCATGGGGTATGAAATAGAAACCCTGACAAACTTGTATTGCTATATGGGGCTCTGCTCAATTACTCTCACAATTATACTGATTGCTAGATGTAAGGGGAAAAATTGCAACAGGGGCGCATACAAAAATGAAAAGCCCTCCCTTTTTTACTTAGCTTCATGCACATGGACACTTTAAGGCATCATGCGTTTACGGAAGCATGGCATATATCAGTGTACAGTTACATACAGCCATTCATTACTATGACGGGCTGTACACTGCTACTGTTTCTCCCAGGTGTGGAAATATGCCTTACATTGAATGCCTCAAACTGCTCAGGTACTTGAAGCCTAACAAAATAGGTAAATGGGAAAATGATCAGACTGGCAGTAACTGTAATTTTCAGTCTACCAAAAAGGTGCAAAGTTAGAAGTAATAATGCAAAACAGGTTTAAAATGACAGAACATACCTACACTGCAGAATAATACAAAACAGATGATGACATTTGCACAAACATGGTTTCTTTACAGCAATGCCTTTGCGGCTCAATCAGGATAACGTGGCTCCATAGCCTATAAGACTATATTAGAGAGTCAAGCTGGGAATCACAACCAAACGGATCCAATGCTACGGGAAAAAGGACTAGAACTGCAGTGCTCCAGAAGCTATTGGGTAGTTGCATTCCACAGTGCCTGGCTCTCCTGGAGAAGCTTTGTGCTAATGGGCTCCTGCCCAGTTCCTCACACAATGGTTCTGACAGGGGAGAGCTGCAGATCACTTGCCCTGCTATCTCTGCCTCATGAGGTGTGGCTCAGAGCCCTGAGTTGCTGTGGGAATGACACTTCAGGCAAGTGATGGTGGTTTAGAGGTCTCCACAGAAAGAGCATGGACCTGAACTGGGTTACCACTGGGCTCTGTAATATTGTCAGGATCCATTGAACCTGTGATCGCAGAGACATTTGTGTCTCACCTACTTAGACAGTATTTAAAAAAAAAGCCCATATGGCCTCTCTGTCGGTTCCCTCTCTCTGGAAATTGCAGACTAATAAGCATCAAATGGGCTGTTGTAGAATAAGTCTATGAACGTCTTCCCAAAGGGTTTGCAATTTTCCTTGATGGCATGCTTCCATTCACCAATGTCCAGTCTTTAACAAACTGTTGAACTTTAGACAGACTTAGTTTTCACTACTGGATCCAGGAAGTTGGAGTGTGTTCAAGTTCTTCTGTGGTCACTGTGGTTCATTGGTCTGTAGGCCCACACGGAGTAGGATCAAACATAACATGTTAGTGTGAGCGACTTGTTGAGGAATATAATGTATGGTTGTTTTTCCAGACCATTTCAATGAAGAAATTCGTTAATTTCCTTTCTTTCCCACAAACTAAGCCTCTCAGCTGTTATATCAGGCATTGACTGAACCTCTCACCTGCCCCATTGTCTTGTGGGTGGTATGGGGTAGTGTGTGACCTCTTAATACCTAGGGAGTGGCAGCATTCTTAGAAGAACACTCTTTCAAAACAGGGTCCCTGGTATGAATGTTGCTTCTGTAGACAGCCATAAGGAAGGAAGTTCTTCCACACCATCTGAGCGCCACGTGGTCTGGTGGTGGGTATTCTTTAATGTTAAATGTAAGAAAGTTAATGGTTACTACTTTCAGTGGGGCAGACATCATTCAAGAGATCACATAATGTTGGCAGACTTGTTAAAACCAACTGGAACAGACCCACACAGCTTTTTTCTTGAACCAGATGACCATTTTCAGGGAGTCCTGTTTCCACATTCTCTTTCCCTCAGGGAGGGCCCAGGCCCCTGACAGTATGACTTACAGAGTCACTGATGAATCATGGGGAAACATTATAGTGTGGTACAGTTTACCGTCACTCAGGACAAAATGGGACCACCCAGCGATCTCTGTCATCTCCCTGCCAGCCCATCCCCCCTACAGTTAGAACACACCCCGGGAACACTGTTAATCCCTTTATCGCCCCCTAGTGTTAACCCCTTCCCTGCCAGTGGCATTTATAAATTGATCAGTGTATTTTTATAGCACTGAACTCAATGTAATAATGTCACTGGTCCTCAAAAAGTGTAATTTGGGGTCAGATTTGTCCACCACAACGTCGCAGTTCTGCTAAGAATCGCAGATCGCCACCATTACCAGTAAAAAAAAAATAAAATAAAAGCCCATAAATCTATCCCATAGTTTGTAGACGCGATAACTTTTGTGCAAACCAATCAATATATGCTCATTGTAGAATAATACATATTGGCCTAAATTAAGATTTTTTATATATTTATTATAGCAAAAGTAAAAAATATTGGGTTTTTTTCAAAATTGTCACTATTTTTTTGTTCATAGCAAAAAAAATATAAACCGCAGAGGTGACCAAATAACACCAAAAGAAAGCTCTATTTGTGGGAAAAAAGGACACAATTTTTGATTGGGTACCACGTCACATGACCGCACAATTGTCAGTTAAATTGACGCAGTGCCGTATCACAAAAAATTGGCCTGGCTTGAATCCTTCTGGGGCATAAGTGGTTAATGGATTTCTCTGTGGATGATTGGGGCAGTTTCTCTGGAGTTGGCTCAAATCGACAGCCCTAGTCTAGCATGGTGTTGCTGACCTTGCCTGTCTTCAAGGCAGTGTTTGCCTTCTCTACAAGGGAACATGCCAACCTGGATAACTCTGCCTGAAACTGAGCAATCTCTTATGTTAAATTCCAAGTTGATCCTTACACTGTATGGTTGATTCTAAAGTTATGGAACTTCAAATTGGGGTTGCTTCTATCTTTCTTTCACAAGGTTTCTCTAGCCTTGTCAGATAGCAGTCCATCTATAAATTGTTCCTTCTGTCATCTGCCCTACTCTGTATTTCTGCTGCTGTGTCTTGCAATTTCAGTGCATTTTGTGGAACAGATTCTCCTGCTCTCTGCTTTCTGCTGAATAAGTGGGACCTAAAGTGTATGTAAACCCGATTCATGAAATTTGAGCTGGGCACTGTGCCCCGTAGCTGTCTCTTGCTGCGTTCTTCTGTTATCAGCCTGTCTAGTTCTCTGTCACATATGATAAAAGCAGCCAGAGTTTTGTGTTGAGAAGGACGCTATAAATAGATTAGCAAGGCTCTGAACTATACTGGGTATGGAGCTGAGAGTCTCTACCTATGAGGAGAGGGGGTGTGTGCCTTTCCTCAAATCAGCTGTCTTGGCTGTGTGCCCAGGCTTCACTGCAGTCTTAACCAGGAAAAAAAGTTAACAGGATCTGCACTTTCTAAAGGATATATACAGTTGAAGACAGAAGATATACATGTAATACTTATATAGGGAGATGTTGTTTCATCTCTGTGTATCATCTGAGGCTGTTCACTTCACTGTGTATATGTGAGGGTTTACATCCACTTTAAGGTCTCCTAATGTGACTATTTGGCTATATACTGTTCAAAGCAATTAAAGCAGTATTTAGCGCTTGCATTTAAGCATGCTTAGTATTTACAATCATATACTATTCCCCTGGTGCGTTGCTAGGTGGGAAAAAGACCAGGGGCTTCAGCCCGAAGTGGCACGCTGCAGCGAAAAATGGGCGTGGTTTAAACTAAATAGTGGGTGTGGCTTAAATGGGGCATGGCTCAACAAGGTGTGGTTTGAATCTGAGATGAACGAAGGATCGAGGAAGAAAGAAAGAGATAGGGAGGGAAGGAGAGAGAAGGAAGGAAAGAAAGAGGGATGGAGGGACAGCAGGCCCAGATCCTACACCACAATACAATATGTGTATTCCAGAAAGTTTAATAATCAGCAAATAAAGATACTCCAAACACCTGGTGTTAGCGCTTCAATCATCCCAGCACCATGGTTGGTATGGTGTCAGGATGATTAAAGCGAATTATTTCTATTATTACATTGTAATATAAAATGAAATAGTTCAACTCAAAATAATACAGAATCAGTGGAAGCCCTGGGCGTGTCACTTGCCACGTCACCTGCGACCAGATGTGGATTGTCACTTGCCATGTCACCTGCCACCAGATGTGGATTGTCTCTTGTCACATTGCCTGCCACCAGATGCAGCTTGTCACTTGCCACGTCACCTGCCACCAGATATGGCTTGTCACTTGCCATGCCGCCTGCCACCAGATGCGGATGATCGACATTGAAGAGACCCGGCTGTGAGGGCGGAAGAGCAGAAATGCAGGGCGGGCAAAGATTGATGATGTCATCTCTGCATCCCCCGTTCACTCACTTCTTTCATCCGTCTGCTGGTGGCTCTCACAAGCAGCTTGTCCGCGGCTCTCACATGCAGCCCTCCCGTGACTCTCGCATGCAGCTCACCCGCGGCTCTCACATGCAGCCCTCCCGTGACTCTCGCATGCAACTCACCCGCGGCTCTCACATGCAGCCCGCTCGCGGCACCCACGGACTCGGGGCTATGGGCCCCAGATTCAGGGCTATAGCCCCAGAAGCCGCCCCTTAGAAAAGCTCCTGCTATTCTCGACACAAATAAAAATCATTTTCAATTACTGTTTGCAAAGCAATTCTTTACCTTATATTAGTTTCCTATGTGTCAACATATGAGACCAGCGCTTAACCACCAACCCTCAAAGCACAGTGCTACAAATCAATACTTCTATACACCATTAGGTGTAAACACTACGCCTCATATCTAAGGCTGCATTCACACCTGAGCATAGCGATTTACTGGTGTTTTTACTTGAGAGTTTTTTTAACGTTTTTAGAAACAGTATTACAAGCGTTTTACAGCTTCAGGCATTTTTGTTTAGCCAATAAAAAGCAATAGGGGGAGGAGAGGGGGAGGAAATTAAGGATGCTCAAATCAGAAGTTTCTATTGAAGTCTATGGGGCCAAAAATGTTTGTAATCTGCCAAAAAAGAAGCTCATATACTTTGTTTTGCTTCAGGCGACAGAACACTCATATTTGAACAGGGACCATCGAAATGAATGGGATTTGGCTTGTTGAGCATTTTAGAGCTACAAGCTTCAAGCAGAAAATCGCTCAGGTGTGAATGGGGCCTAAAAATACTGTAACAATATTATACCAATGAATAAAATGCCACAAATATTTGTGCCTCAAAAACAAGATCAAACGCAAAAAAAACCCAATATTATCAATTAAATATCAACAACACAAAGTCTGGTGCTCCAAAGTAATTGTATCTATTTATCAAACTCCCATAAAAATTTCAGTGCCATGAGTTTGAAAAACCAATCAATCCAAAGCTGCCCCCAGTGTATCATCAGTTAACATTTGCCTCCCGCAATGATCCCTTCACTACATCTCTAAAATCTCCCTCACCAAAAGTATGTATCTATCCTGTCAAAGATTAGGCAAAAACAGCTTATATTTCTTTATCCTCCATAGGGGTTTAACTGATTCAGTGTCTGTGATAACAATCCTCCACTGCTCCTTCCCTTCAGCAGGCTCATACAGCATGGATAAATGGATAAAAAAGACTAATATAGTGTAGTACCCTGAATATAATTTTATTAAAAAATGCTTAAAAAATACTCATATGCGTAAATAACAAGCAGGCATATAATATTTATACATGTGAGTATAGTTTAAGCTTTTTTTAAAAAAATATATATATATTGAGTGTACTACACCACAACCACTTAAAGAGGAAGTAACCTCCCCTGGTTTGTACCTATGGGTAAGCCTATAATAAGGCTTACCTGTAGGTACTGTAAATATCTCCTAAACTTGTACGGTTTAGGAAATATCTACTGTATACGCCACCGATGACGTCATTGGCGCATGTGCTCAGAAGGAACGGCCACCTGTGCCGTTTCTTCAGCCCTGCGCCGTGACCGGTGGCTCCCGCGCGCATGCACAGGAGTGACGTCATCGTGGCTCCGGCTCACAGCGCCGGAGCCCGCAATCCCAGAAACACTGGGGAAGATGCCAGCCGTCTCAGTGGTGTGCGGGTGCCGTTGGAGAGCTTTATTCTAAGGTAAGTATTTTATAATAAACCAGCTCATTATGCCTTTGTCTTACAGGTTTTTTTTTATTTTGAGGGGTTTACAACCTCTTTAAGCTCAACCCTATAGCAGTTTTACTGCTACAGGGCATCACATGTGCACCGCATCACATATATATGCGTGAACTGACTCTTTCAGGTTGGGGGTGCCCATGCGCGCTGCCGGCGGCTCGCTTCCGTGTGATTACAATGCAGATCACCATCTGACAGGAGGGAAGGGATGGAATTTGTGTCCCTACAAAGCAGGGAATAAATTCCATCTCTTCCCCTAGTAAAAGCATCTCACACAGTATAGTAAAACACTGGCTAGGCACACAATTAACCCTGATGTTAACCCTTCCCAATCCCAGCCAGTGTCATTAGTATAGTGACAGTGCATATTTTTTTCACATTTATTACTGTATTTGTGTCACTGGTCCCCAAAAAGTGTCAGTCAGTGTCAGAATGTCCGCCGCAATATCGCAGTCCCGCTGTAAGTCACTGATCACCGCCATTACTAGTAATCAATAAATAAGTAAAAATATCCCATAGTTTGTAGATGCTATAGCTTTTGCGCAAATATACGCTTATTGGCATTTTGTTTACCAAAAATATGTAGCAGAATACATATTGGCTTAAATTCATGAAGAAATTTGATTTTTTTTTTTCAACTTTTTTATTGCATATGTTTTAGAGCAGAAAGTAAAAAATACAGTTTTTTTTTTTTCAAAATTGTTGGGTTTTTTGTTTATAGCTTGATTAAATACCACCAAAACAAAGCTCTATTTGTGGGAGCAAAAGGATATAAATTTTGTTTGGGTACAGCAATGCACGACCATGCAATCATATGATGCCCATTCAGGATAATGAAACCACTTTCCGGCCGTCATTCTGCTATATGGCGGGCAGGAAGTGGTTAAAGTAACGCAGTGCTGTATCGCAAAAAAAATGGCCAATTCATAAAGGGGGGTAAATCTTCTGGAGGTTGAGTGGTTAAAAAAACAAAACTTAATAAGCAGTTCTGCCTGCTTCTACCTACCTACTTCCCTCCAGAGTTATACTAGCAGGCACTGCTGTTGCAACACTCCCATCACCATTGTCTGACATGGCTGATCCTTGTCATAGATGACAAGGTTCTGATAGGGGAGGGCCACTCACCTGGCTACAGATCACTTGCCAAGCTATCTTTGCCTCATCAGGTGTGGTCATTCTGAGCTGCTGAGGGAGGGAAGCTGGTGAACTTTTAATTTCTGTCCAGGAACCCAAGGAACTGTGGGAAATAAAGTTAAAGGGGCCTGTGCCAGCATCTGAGCATGGTGTGCTCTCCACTATATTACCAATAAAAAGCATTTCATTTCTGTCTGTGCTCTTGTATGAGATTTTCTCTCAGTCCTCCCTGGTGAAATCATTGCCATTGGGATAGGAAGTAAGGGGAGATCGCTCAGTACTGTTTTGCCGTAAAAACCTGACAAGGGTTCCAAACTTTCCCAAACTCTCTAAAACAAAAAACAAGTTTTGGCTGGAAATACACCATGAGTTCACCACACACATTACAATTTCATTATACAATCCTGTTTAAATCAACCAACAAATGTGTAGTGCAAGAACCTGCCTGATTGGATATACATTGGTTTGAATAGATTAGGTATGTCTTTATATTGCAAAGTTTGGGTAGAACTAAAAAATATTGTACAGAAATTGTACAGTCAGACTGTAAGGCAGGCCATACACGGTGCAAATTTCTTTCCTGCAACCAAGGGTTCCCCCATCAACACAGGCAGTGCTCACAGGGGAATCAGCAATTGTCTTCTCCCAGTGGGGAGGGGGGTCAGGGGAAACTGTCCTCGCTGGGAGAAGACAGTGATTATTGCTAGCAGCTATAGCAGCCACTGGCAATAATCTCAAGAGGATCCAGCAGGCTGGTTGTACCCGTGTTGATCGTTCAATCGACTTGGTACAATCAGCCTGCCCATTAACTGTTCGACTCTCAGCCGGTTTGAACCTTATATGGCTGGCCTAAGGTATATGGTCAGCCTACTGTATCTAAAATCAACAGAAGAGTAGGAAAGACTCATTATTTTCTGATAGCAGATCAGTTCTAGATGTATGGAACCACAGTGGGTGAACCATACGTACACAGCAGTAACATTAAGAACCCAGCCATATTGCATTGGCAGTCAGGGTGACAGCCTAAGATTTATTATACATGGGAATATGTTACTGACACTCAGCAATAGTGGGAAGCTTTGTGACACCCCTGGCAGCCAGGCTGCCGTAGGCCATGGCATGTATAAACAGATGCATGAAAGAAATGATACAGCTTATCCCCCTTATCTGTAAATGTTAGGTGTGTGGCTGTCATGCAAATTATTCAGCTTCACTACTTAGAAAATGACCTAATCTGAACAAGATTATAGCTGATCAATTTTCAGAGCAGTGATTCACTGAAGCTGGTGGATCAGGATGGCAGTCACATAATTAGTAACTTTAGAAAGAAATGATCAAATTGTACAAATTGATAGGGCACTCATCGGGCACCTTGTAGAATGAGAGCAGTGGCACTGCTACCTACACATCCAGCCTTTCTCTAAATTTCATGGCCAGCTGTTGAGGAATTTGCCTTAGGTGATTATGAAAGATTTATTGTAGAATTTAGTAAATAACATCTGCAGGCAAGGACTGTAGCCACTGCCCTGAACTGGGTAAGGATTATTGAATATATATGTAAAACCAGCTCAATGGGAAAAATAGTGAATGGGAAAAATGTGAGTCAGTATGTAAACGGATAAGTGAGTGAAACAAGAGGGAGGCTGCAAGTATAATAGTGGATAAACCAAATATGAAGTATGAAATCAAGAAAAAAACGCACTCCCCTCTTATGAATATTAATCAATATTTATTGATAATATTTAATTAATTAATATTAATGTAATTTTCTCTATGGTATATAGTTTTTTCGGTCATTGAGAATTTATTTGTGATTAATATTCATAAGAGGGGAGCGCGTTTTTTTCTTGATTTCATGGTTAAGGATTATGTCCTAAGTGGTAAAACCATCGACAGCCACATTTTACATGTCAAGTAAATGCAAGCTGAATATTATGAAGACGTAACTCGTGCAGGTATTTATTACTTTGTAGGTGATCACAATGGTCTTTTAGTCCTTCCTTAACCCCTTCATGTCGACAGTACGCATATATACAGCCCCACTGACCTGGGCTTTTTTCCATGGGGCCGCATATGCGTATCTGTCTTTGTGATGGGAGCTGACCGCACAGGGTGCTCCCAGAACAGAGACGGGGTCCCATAAAAAGGACTGGTCTGGGCAACCTGATCGCAGTGATAGCCTCTGATTGGCATAGTAGTCACTGTGAACCCATCCCCTGTGTTTTTCTCTCTGTGTGAATGGAGAAGAAAGATACATTATGTGTCTCTCCTTGCAGTGAGAAAAAAAAACAACTGTGCGTAAAAAAGAAAAAAGTAGTAATAAAAAATAAAACAAAAAAAAAAAATAGCTAGATCAAGGTTTGACCTAGGTCAGTCCCAGGTTTAGTGTTTGGGTCAAAGAAATATAAAGCTAAATTTAATAAAAAAAAACATTTTGTACTATTTTGGGCCAGTTTTCCTTTGATAATAAAAAAATGAGATATTCATTACCATTTACCACTAAATGAAAGCCCAATTTGTCCTGAAAAAAAATGTGGTATAATCCACCTGGATGCACAAAATAGTTGTGAAGACAATATGTACAATTATACTAACACATGTGAAAAGGCATTAACATTTGTTTTACCCTTAGGCGTGAAGGTGTTAAAGTGTATTTGGATTTGGCCAACGACCTCCCACCAACTCCTTATGTTAGAAGGTGGTCTCCCTCTGTATAGTGGGTGGAGCACACCCACATCATGTGCTAGATCGGTCCACAGGTGCACGCTTTAGAATTCGAAAAGTGAATTAAAATATAGAAATAGTTTAATATGATAAATTAACACTGGTATCCAGAGTCACTTTTGCACCTCTTTTTTGTTCTAGCATGTAGGACCACATAACAGTAAGGTACACCGATTTCATAAGTAGCAATGTGTAAATTAATATGAGGATTTAAAAGAAAACAAAAAACAAATCTTTTTTCATAAAATTATCTGACTTGTAGACAATCAAGCAGTTCATAAATCCAGGGCAATTGTCATACTGCATGATGCCGGTTTGGTCCCAAGGTTGACCAAATTGGCATACCAATATTCAGGTGAATTGCGAATGAGAGACTTGCTATAAAAAGTTGAGATTCACCAAAGTTGTTATTTTGCCTAATTCTAAAATGCATTTACTGATCTTCTTCAGAGATTGTTTCCATGACACATTGGCATGCTTCCAAGCACTGGATAAAAGAAAAATAGATATAAAAGTATTTGTGTAACACATAGCAGCCACATTTCTGTTATCTTTTGTTTTATACATATTGCACAAATTGGCCGTATGAAATAAAAGATCAAGACAGTTGTAGTGTTTGTAGCAAAATACATGAATACAGCATGACTTTGAACAGTCACTTGGAGTGCAGCTGTCACATTGTAAGCAGAGGTGATCCACTGCCTGTCCATGCCAGCTGCTCGCTCTGAATCAGAAGCGCTATGAATGAAGCTCCTCATACATAGGGGTTGATTTACTAAAGTAAATAGGCTGTTCACTTTGCAGGGGATTTTTGCCCAGGGCTCAGTGAATGTGGTGAAATGCCATTTTGCTAAGAATATCCAACCATGTGCAAAAAAAAAAAATGAATTTTTGCTTGCACAAGATTGGATGATGGAAGTCAGCAAGGCTGCAACTCATCCAACAAGTCCTGGGGAAAATTCTCTTGCAAGATTACCAGTTTATTTGCCTTTAATGAAGCAATACCATACAGCGCAGAGCACAGTTCTGATGATTATAGTGGTAGAGCTGCTCTCACCCATCGTAATCTGTAGTGCTGAGCTGTCAGTGTGACAACTAAGTCCTGCACAGTGCTGGACACTTCCAGGTAATACAGACAAGGAAAAGCTTCTGAGCTAGATACCAGGCCCTGATACCACCAAATTTCAATACCAGTGTGTGAATACCCTCAATAAAAATATTCCAAGTGTCTGGTGCTTGAGCTATTTTGGGATTCATATAGACAGGTTAAAGTATATAATACTTTCTTGGAAAAGGTTTAAATTTAAGGATTGGAGATTTCAGATGTCATCCTAAACAAAGACTCAGAAGACACAGACTATTTCTATGTACAAATACTTAAGCTGGCCAAACAATAGTAGACTTTTAAATGAACATTCTCAGTACATTCGATGACTCCACTTGTCATTCAAAAGTACTTCAAAATTTAGTTTGCTTCTAACATTCAATTTTGGAATTAATATCATTTTACAAACAAAAACCACATACACATAATACACAATTATAAGAATAACACTCAGCCTAGGTTCACCTATGTGTGATCACAGACATCGCATGTGATTCGCACCCGCACCACAGGTGCCGATCACATGCTTTGTCTGTGCAGTGTGAGTTCAGCCATACAGTTGTATGGCTGAACTCGCATTGGATTCTCACGAAAATAGTGCAGATACTTTTTTCCTCACACTAGAATTGGATCGTGTGGGTTTTCCCACCTATGCGATCCGATTCCTGTGCGAGTTCACAGTTCGCACTGCGATCTGTGAACCGATCTGGGGGTGTCATTAACAATGTATTGACACCCGCAGCGGTTCGCAGAGGGCAGTGAGAATTGCCTGCGGGAGAGATGTGATGCGGGAGCTGGCGCTGTAATTGCGCTGGTTCCCGCATCACACATAAGTGACTGTAGGCTAAAAGTTCACAATACCATATCAACCAATTGAAAATCATCTTACATTACACTAATATATGAAATCATTGGTTACTGCACATCACTGCTTTTTTGCTGAATTTCATAAGGCAAATAATGTTCCTTTAATTTTTGATTTGCTGGAATATAACCATATATATAGCAGATATTATTGATTATCATTTCTCTATTGAAACTAATCAAACTGTGCGATGCCTGTATAAGAACAGATTTAGCTACCAAAATATTTGTAAAGTATAGCATTTAGTCTTGTGATCCACCCCTGCCCTCCGCCATGTTGGCTGGCAGCATAGAACAAGCAGGATGATAATGGGGTTGATTTACTAAAGGCAAATAGACTGTGCATTTTTGCAAGAGCAGTTGCACTCTGTAAGAGCAGGTGCTCCAAAGCTTACTAGACAAGCAGAAGCTCCGCTGACTTCCATCATCCATTCATGTGCAAGCAAAAATGCTGTTTTTTTTATTTTCCTTGCACATGATTGGGTAGTCTTTGTAAAGAAAAGCTTTACCTCATTTACTCTGGAGCAACTGCACTTGCAAAAGTGCATAGTCTATTTGCCTTTAGTAAATCAACCTCAATGTTATTTACATCCTGCAATTCAGTAGACTCATTGTCACTGCCCTCTTCCTGCCTACGCTTTACCATTAGTAAACATCATCATGCAGATGAAGTACCCCTAATGCCCCCTGTCAATTATTTAATAAACGTGAAGAAACATATACGTGAAAAAAAATGTTTTCAGGTATTTGCCTAAAGTATTCAATTCAAGGGGTTTGTGCAAACAAAATAATACTTTCTCAGAAGATTTCTAGTGCTTGTAGAAGAAGTTGTTTTTTTTTTTTTTGCCTTTGACCCAGTTGAAAAGAGTAAGATCATTACTTCTTATATTGCCGTTTCTCCTTTGTGGAGATTTCCTCGGACTTCCTGTCCAGTGATCAGGACATGAGTAAGTGACTTTGAAATAAGGGGAAGTCCTATATTTGACAGTTCTCCCCATTGGAAGACTGTTCCTCTACTCTTGTTTCTATGAAATCTGGTAAATCTTAACTATCCTTTCACATTCTGTCAATGTGATTAATGTGACAACAATAAAAACATGATACTCTATGGGGCCCCTTGGTCCTAAACTGGGGCTAATATGTAATTGTATTTTTTGGCTGGGGTGTAGGCAGCTCAGACTGCTTGTACAGTTTATATTTGGCCTTTCCCTGAGCTCAGTTGGGTTGTGCCTTTCTCACTGTCGCCAGTAGGTGTCATCGTACCACAGGCCATAGTATGAGATTTCACAAACAGGCTGAGTTATGAATATTTATATTTCCTTCAGCCAGCCCAGTAGGAAGTTCATGGCCACTGGTGCATGATGTGGAAGGATATATGTTTGGGACAGGCCATGTGCTAGCTCTCTTGCTTTAGGCTGAGGCATGAGAAAGTGCTGCTGAAGGGAGCTCTGTATTTAGGCCCAGAAACCTATTTAGGGCTTACGTATGCTGAGGTGGTCCGTAGGCTGTCTTGTCTGGTGTGGAGGAAGCCAAGCCAAGGTGAGAAGATCCAGGGGAGGACCCTTGCTGGAGAGAGCCAGGATAAAGGCTGGTCTCTCGTTTGGAGGATGCACCAGAATCTGAAGATGTGCTTGCAGTGTTGCCAGGTTGGCTTAAAGGTTTTGACACTGTGAAGCTGTACTTTGTTGTGGATCCGGGGAGCCTGTAAGTGATCTGCTGTGGTATCTGAGACCCCTAAGCCTCTCTCCTTCTACCTCCTTTTCAGGCCAAATGAGACTGGCACCCAGTTTCTGTTCAAAACTCCACACTATAGCCATGGATTCAGCCCTGGGGTAAATGCTAGTTCGCTCCCTGCCTCTGAAGGTGCTATCCTGTTCATTAGTGCCAGTTTTTCCCACAAGTTTTTGGGCATCCGCCATTGGTCATATCCTGTTAGACTTTCTACCTACAGTTATGTATTGTAACACATCCGGATTGAATGGGTATGTTTTCAGGAAGACATTTCAGTCCATGGAGAAAAGTGAGCCACATATACAGCAGAAATGATCAGTTCTAGGATCAGTTTACATAAGGCCTGTCATTCTCTATGAATATCTTGGCCAGAGAGCTTTGACAATCTCTCTTACATGCTAGAAAGAAAAGCCAGTCACAAATGATTTTCTGTCTCTGCCACAACTCTTATAAACTCCCTACTTTTTCTTTTATTGACAACCAATGCCAGATACAATTATGTTCTAAAAAGTGTATTCAATCTGTGGATGGCTAGATTAACAGAGATAATTATTTGCTACCTATGTTTACATGTGCCATATAAAAAGTTGGTATAATAGCCTTTGAGCTAATATTTATTTTCTATTTAGCTGGCTGTTAAAACCTCATTTAAGCTATCATGGATTGTCAAAACATCCACAAAACAGTCATTTTGCTGAGCTCGACCAGCAATTTGAGTCACCCCTCCTCTCTTCTGGAACACTATTTCAACAGTGGGTTTTATTTTCCTGGTATAACTTTTCTGAAATGTTATACGGTGTCTTCATAACATCTCCTTGCAGAATGCTTAAGTCATTATATCAGATGTCCGGAGGATGAACAGGACGTCATGGTAGGCCTGCAATGTAAAACTATCAGCTTTGTGTCTTGGGGATTTACATCACATACAACTGGTGTGCAGGAAGGTATTAAACTCATGATGCTACAAACTGTTATGCGGTTGCTCAAGACGGAAATGAGGATGATGTCGCATTGTGTTTGGAACAAACCTATATTTACTTTCAAAAACATAGTTCTGCTTCAGTCCACCATGACAACTTTATCCTGAAATTTGAGCACCCACATGTATTGTAATCTGATCAGACCCTGCTGGAGGTTGGATCATAATGACTATAGCTAATCCAGCCAAAGAAGTGATTCAATATCTTATGATATAGTTTTCCAATTAAACCTATGCTGTTTCCTGATTTATCTCCGCCACAAAACAAGCAGCATAATGCTGGCCGTGAAATTTAATATTATTTGGGAATGGAAGTTGCACATTTATGCAGCGCTGCACCACCGGGACACAAATACCTGCAGGGTTTAGCTGGCTGTTTTTTCTTGCTGTTACCCACTTTCTGCACCTCAAAGCAAAGTATTAGGATGGAGATGCAAAAAAGGTGCTTCTCCATATACAGTAAATATCCGAAAGCTGTTGATTCAACATTGCCGTTGATCATCCTGCTACAGCTAGAAGTTTTTATTATTAACAGTATTATTATTATACAGGATTTATATAGCGGCGACAGTTTATGCAGCACTTTACATCATAAGGGCAGATAGTACACTTACAATACAATTTAATACAGTAGGAATCACATGGCCCTGCTGGTTACAGCTAACAATCTAAGAGAGAGCATTAAGAGATACAAGAGATAATAACTGTGGGGGATGGGATGATGGGCTTTTCTGAAGAGATGAGTTTTCAGGGATTGTCTGAAAGTGGACAGAGTAGGAGATATTTGGACAGATTGGGGTAGAGAGTTCCAGAGAATGGGAGAGGCTCTGGGGAAGTCCTGGAGGGGAGCGTAGGATGAGGTGACATGGGAGCTAGAGAGCAGGAGGTCTTGGAAAGAACGAAGAGGGCGATTTGGTTGGTATTATGAGACTAGGTTATCTTGAATTTAATTTATTAGGCGAGTGGAAACCAGTGGAGGGATTGGCAGAGAGCGATAGCAGACGCTGAGCGGTGGATGGTGGATGAGTCTAGCAGCAGCAGCATTCATGATAAACTGAAGAGGGGATAGCCTATTTAAAGGTAAGGTAATGAGGAGGGAGTTGCAGTAGTCGAGGTGAGAGATGACCAGGAAGTGCATTAGGAGCTTTGTGGTATCATTGGTTAGAAAGGGGTGTATCTTGTAGATGTTGTAGAGGTTGAGGTGGCAAGCTTTGGACAGTGATTGGATGTGGAGCTGCAAGGATAGTTCAGAGTCTAAGATTGCACATAGGACCATGGCATGGGGGGACAGGTTGATAGTTGAGCCGTTGATTTTGACAGAGAAATCATGGGAAGAGGCACGAGGGGGAGGAAATATTATGAGCTCGGTTTTGGATAAATTGAGAAGTTCATGAGAACTACTCTTGGGGCAGTCTGTTTCCTCCCTCCACTCAGTAGACACTGCACTTAAAGTCAGCTCGCCTCTCAAATTGTCTAAAAAATGTATTGGGTGGTGCCACACAAAATATTATCTATATGCAGAGCAAAGAAAGTAGAAGTCTAGGAGCCTGCAAAGAATTTCTTTAAAGCATGATAAAAGTTGCAATTTCTGCTGTATTGTAGCCCCACAGCCAATAATAGATTCATTGCATGCAGACATTAATAGCATTTTTTTACATTTGAGGGTGGGGAAAGCCATTCCATACCCAATTACTCTATTATTAGCCCCAAGGCTAATAAAATACTTATTGCATGCAGACATTAATAGGATCCCTCCTAAATTTGAGGATAAGGAAATCTCTGCAGACCCAGTTACTCTAAGGTCTATAACCTGCCTGACCCAAAGATGTGGACCAGAACAGATCATTCACCAAGAGAAATGATCACCAATTTAAAGTGAATAAAAAACGCAGAGGTGATAAAATACCACCAAAAGAAAGTTCTATTTGTGGGGAAAAAATTATAAAAATTTTGTTTGGGTACAACATTGCACGACCACACAATTGTCATTCAAATTGCGACAGCGCTGAAAGATTCCCTCTTTTTTTTAACACTTTAACAACAAATATTTTCTGATTTATCCCCAACTACACTGCAGAAATACAACATATACATTGTTTGTGCAATGTCTGCAATCACATGGTATTTGCTATAAATTCACTACTCATTCAAACTTCATTTATTATGGCCAACTGACAGACAAACTGGAATCAGTGGTGGCTGGTGAAATTTTAGGATGGAGGGGCACCATACCCCACACTTCCTTTTGGACCCATCCCACTTATAGGTTCCACCCATTGTGTCAGGAGTATACAGCCCAGCATTACCAGATAGGGTATACAGCATCACAGAGAGGGTACACAGCATCACCAGTTAGGTGCATACAGAGTCACCAGATAGGGGTATACAGAGTCACCATATAGGAGTATAAAGAGCCACCAGATAGGAATATACAGAGCCACCAGATAGGAGTATACAGGGCCACCATATAGGAGTATACAGAGCCACCATATAGCAGTATACAGAGCCCCAGATAGGAGTATGCAGAGCCACCAGATAGCAGTATACAGAGCCAACATATAGAAGTATACAGACTCCCAGATAGGAGTACACAGAGCCACCAGATAGCAGTATACAGAGCCACCATATAGCAGTATACAGAGCCACCAGATAGCAGTATACAGAGCCACCATATAGCAGTATACAGAGCCACCATATAGCAGGATGCAGAGCCCCAGAGGGCAGTATACAGAGCCACCATATAGCAGGATACATAGCCCCAGATAGGAGTATACAGAGCCACCAGATAATACTATACAGAGCCACCATATAGTAGTATACAAATCCCTGGATAGCAGTATACAGAGCCACCAGATAGCAGTATACAGAGCCCCAGATAGGAGTATACAGAGCCCCAGATAGGAGTATACAGAGCCACCAGATAGGAGTATATATAGCCACCATATAGGAGTATACAGAGCCCCAGATAGGAGTATACAGAGCCACCATATAGCAGTATACAGAGCCCCAGATAGGAGTATACAGAGCCCCCAGATAGCAATATACAGAGCCAACATATAGCAGTATACAGAGCCCCAGATAGCAGTATACAGAGCCCCAGATAGGAGTATACAGAGCCACCAGATAGGAGTATACAGAGCCACCATATAGGGGTATACAGAGCCACCATATAGCAGTATACAGAGCCCCAGATAGGAGTATACAGAGCCACCAGATAGCAGTATACAGAGCCAACATATAGCAGTATACAGAGCCCCAGATAGGAGTATACAGAGCCACCAGATAGCAGTATACAGAGCCAACATATAGCAGTATACAGAGCCCTAGATAGGAGTATACAGAGCCACCAGATAGCAGTATAAAGAGCCGCCATATAGCAGTATACAGAGCCCCAGATAGCAATATACAGAGCCACCATATAGCAGTATACAGAGTTACCATATAGCAGTATACAGAGCCCCAGATAGGAGTATACAGAGCCACCAGATAGCAATATACAGAGCCGCCATATAGCAGTATACAGAGCCCCAGATAGCAGTATACAGAGCCACCAGATAACAGTATACAGAGCCCCAGATAGGAGTATGCAGAGCCACCAGATAGGAGTATACAGAGCCACCATATAGGAGTATACAGAGCCACCATATAGCACTATACAGAGCCCCAGATAGGAGTATACAGAGCCACCAGATAGCAGTATACAGAGCCAACATATAGCAGTATACAGAGCCCCAGATAGGAGTACACAGAGCCACCAGATAGCAGTATACAGAGCCACCATATAGCAGTATACAGAGCCCCTGATAGCAGTATACAGAGCCACCATATAGCAGTATACAGTGTCACCATATAGTAGTATACAGAGCCCCAGATAGGAGTATACAGAGCCACCTTATATTAGTATACCGAACCCCAGATAGGAGTATACAGAGCCACCAGATAGCAGTATACAGAGCCACCATATAGCAGTATACAGAGCCCCAGATAGCAATATACAGAGCCACCAGATAGGAGTATACAGAGCCACCAGATTGGAGTATACAGAGCCACTATATAGGAGTATACAGAGCCCCAGATAGGAGTATACAGAGCCACATTATAGTAGTATGCAGAACCCCAGATAGGAGTATACAGAGCCACCAGATAGCAGTATACAGAGTCACCATATAGCAGTATACAGAGCCCCAGATAACAATATACAGAGCCACCATATAGGAGTATACAGAGCCATCTGATAGGAGTATGCAGAACCACCATATAGCAGTATACAGAGCCCCAGATAGGAGAACACAGAGCCACCAGATAGCAGTATACAGAGCCAACATATAACAGTATGCAGAGCCCCAGATAGCAGTATACAGAGCCACCATATAGCAGTATACAGAGTCACCATATAGCAGTATACAGAGCCCCATATAGGAGTATACATAGGCACCAGATAGGAGTATACAGAGCCACCATATAGGGTTATACAGAGCCACAGATAGGAGTATACAGAGCCCCCTTATAGTAGTATACTGAACCCCAGATAGGAGTATACAGAGCCACCAGATAGCAATATACAGAGCCACCATATAGCAGTATACAGAGCCCCAGATAGCAATATACAGAACCCCCAGATAGGAGTATACAGAGACACCAGATAGAGGTTTACAGAGCCACAATATAGGAGTATACAGAGCCCCAGATAGGAGTATACAGAGCCACATTATAGTAGTATACAGAACCCCAGATAGGAGTATACAGAGCCACCAGATAGCAGTATACAGAGCCACCATATAGCAGTATATAGAGCCCCAGATAACACGATACAGAGCCACAATATAGGAGTATACAGAGCCATCAGATAGGAGTATGCAGAACCACCATATAGCAGTATACAGAGCCCCAGATAGGAGTACACAGAGCCACCAGATAACAGTATACAGAGCCACCATATAGCAGTATACAGAGCCCCAGATAGCAGTATACAAAGCCACCATATAGCAGTATACAGAGTCACCATATGGCAGTATACAGAGCCCCATATAGGAGTATACAGAGGCACCAGATAGGAGTATACATAGCCACCATATAGGGTTATACAGAGCCCCAGATAGGAGTATACAGAGCCACCTTATAGTAGTATACTGAACCCCAGATAAGAGTATACAGAGCTACCAGATAGCAGTATACAGAGCCACCATATAGCAGTATACAGAGCCCCAGATAGCAATATACAGAGCCACCAGATAGGAGTATACAGAGCCACCAGATAGGAGTATACAGAGCCACCATATAGGAGTATACAGAGCCCCAGATAGGAGTATACAGAGCCCCAGATAGGAGTATACAGAGCCACATTATAGTAGTATACAGAATGCCAGATAAGAGTATACAGAGCCACCAGATAGCAGTATACAGAACCACCATATAGCAGTATACAGAGCCCCAGATAGCAATATACAGAGCCACCAGATAGGAGTATACAGAGCCATCAGATAGGAGTATGCAGAACCACCATATAGGAGTATACAGAGCCACCATATGGCAGGATACAGAGCCCCAGATATGAGTATACAGAGCCACCGGATAGCATTATACAGAGCCACCATATAACAGTATACAGAGCCCCAGATAGCAGTATTAAGAGCCACAAGATAGGAGTATGCAAAGCCACCAGATAGGATTATACAGAGCCACCACATAGCAGTATACAGAGGGACAATATAGGAGTATATTCACTGGCTTATGGTCGGCTCTCGGCTGGCATGACTCATCTCCAGGCTAGTGATGATGGGAGACGAGTCAGGACTTGTCTTGGCCAGGTGGGACTGGAGGACTCAGTCAGGAGTGGTCTCAGGAGGAGTGTGGAACGGTGGGACCACTGTCGCTCACTTTTGGTGCTGGAGGGGATGGTCTGGCTGTGGCTGCAGGGTTGACACCTGGCTGGCAGGCTGAGGCAGTCACTGAGTGTCGGGCAGTGCATGTGAGAGAGTTGGGGGGCCCGAGTCGGCCTGGCGCTGCCAGTCTGGTCACAGCCTCACACAGCTGCACTCGTCGCCGTTTGAGGAGGACGGACGGGAACCCGGCGGAGATGTGCTGTGCCTGTGCGAGCAACTCATCACATGCCCAGCAGCCAGCACATCCAGGGCCGTCTTAGTGAGCGGGCACACCTGGGCACGGCCCAGGGGCCCCAAGTGCTCATGGGGCCCCAACTAGCCCCAGGTGTCCCGCAATTAAAGTGTCCTGCGTCGGACTGTGGACCCCGATCAACCCCGGGGTACTCGTGAACCCCGGGGACCCGGCACGGGTCCACACGGGCGAGTGATTCTGCCGGGACCTACACGACCGACGACCCGTACACTACTCAACGAGCGTGTCCGTGTCGTGTAGAGGCGGCCCAAGGGCAGGCAGGAGGAGTTTGCCGCTGCTCACGTCGACACACTCCGACACTGGTCTGACCGTCGCGGTCCGGCTGAGCCCGGGGGGTTGAGAGAGTGTACGTGACGGGCTGTGAGTCACTGACGGAGTCGGACGGTCGGTCCACAGTTGGGACGTCGGTGTCGGTCTGGTAGGGGAGGTCGTGGT